>JH431477.1:54076-73934 GCA_000239455.1 Strigamia maritima
AACACCCCATCCCCCATTCTCCATATTTGCTTTTGTAATGCCTATAACAAATGCACCAAGGAGTTTGGTATGAAAATGGCGCATCATTTTGTACGTCATTGCCCATCAACTACTTTCGGACACACTAGTGACTTTCCTTTTAAGAGAATTTAACAGGATTGGAATTTCGGATCTGGGATTTGATTTAATGGAATTTAACACATTTTTACGGATTTTCACTGGTTTTTTTAGGTTATTGGTGATTTTAGATTTGATTTAACGAGATTTAACACATTTTCATGGGTTTTCAGGGGTTATTGGTGATCTAAGATTCAATTTACCAGAATTTCACAGGTTATTGGTGATCTGGAATTTGATTTAACGAGATTTTATGGGATTTCAGAGGTTATCATGATCTGGGATTTGATTTAATGCATTTTATAGAATTTAATTTTTTTTAGCTACATAGTAACGAGTATCTTATTAGTAATTCATAAATTCTCTAAGAAACCATTTGAGGTAGAGCCTCCAAATTCGGTGCGCAGTTCCGTTGTTCTCTGGAATAGATTTTTGGGGGGTTTTTGAAGGGATCTAAGCTTGGGGTCAAGGGATTCCTATTATATCGAGTGGTTTTCGGCAATAGAGAGTTTGCACCACTGCATTAAACGTTATAGTTATGAGTTAAAACCTCATAACTATAATTATAAAAAAGAACAAAAAACAAGCACTTATGCAGACAATAATTTTTTTTTAAAAAAATCTTTTTTAGCTTACCCACTTTCGGCTGCACCCAAAAGCAGAAAATAATTTTTTAAATTTATTTACTAATTTGATTCATTCAAGTGGGTGGCTGGATTTATGTTGAGATGAGTATATAGTATATGGAATATTCGAACACAACCACCCACTTGAATGAATCAAATTAGTAAATAAATTTTAAAAAATTATTTTCTGCTTTTGGGTGCAGCCGAAAGTGGGTAAGCTAAAAAAAAATTTTTAAGTCTAAAAACTGCATTTTTTAAGTCTAAATTTTGGCAATTTAGTAAAAAGTTGCTAAACTGCTTTGAAAGGTTTATTTGGTTTACCAAAGCACTTTACAACTTAAAAAAGCTGCATGCATTTTGCACTTTATTTGTGTGAACAAAGCATCAGGATTAAAGTCTTAAGAAAAAATGTAATTTATGAGCTAGCTTAGTATAGAGATGATGCCAACTATATATTATTAAAGGTAATTTGTATTTCCAGAATGAGAAAATAATGAAATGTGATAAGTTGATTAACTTTAGTTATATTTCTGCAAATGGAAAGTGACAATGCTATCAAAGTTCATTTGAGAAGTATAAGATAAATGCTCATTTTCTTGCTTTAAAAGACAGCAATTGTATATGTACATAAAGAAATGCAATTTAATTTATTCGAAAGTACCGTCCAACTATATTATAGCGAAGTAAGTAATTTATAAGGAAATCTCACTTATAACGAACGTCAAAATGTAGGTTTCACATGCTGAATGTTCACTTAATAGCGAAAACTTTGTTATAACAGACGATATTTTGAACTTTTAGTGTTTACTATAACGAGGTTTTTTTTCCTCAATAACCTGAATTAAGAAAAAGTAAGACGTACTTGACGTTTTCATAGATTGAATGCACCTATTATAAATGTTCTTATTGGACTTTATTTTATAAAATTGGAGGTGTGGGAGGAATTAATAGTTTTTAGCTTCAGCATTTTATTTGAGAATGTGAAAGGAAAAGAAAAAAGCTATGGGAGTTGTCGTGAATTCAAATCATGTTCTAGCGGTTGAAAAAGGTTGGAAAAAATGCAAGTTAATGCAGTTAATGAAAATTGAAAAGTTTTGACATTTTTTTAAAAACTCCTGGTTTAATGAACAGTAATTAGGAAAAATTGTCTTGACATCTCATTTCTGCATATTTTTTTAAATTGTAAATTAAATGGTCAAAAAAAATTAGATTGTTGTGCTGGAAATGCAAATTAAGATCTAAGTTGCTGAATAATTCAATTTTAGAATGTTTATATTTTGTTGATTTGTTATGATAAAAAAGTTTAATTATTTTTCTAGGTTAGAGATTAAATTCGAATAAAAATAGTATTTTTATTATTTTGTAAATTCATGGGATTTTTTTTGTGGCAGATATCTTTCAGATCTGTACTACTGTACTAGGTAGATCATGTCAATTGGGGTATGGAAAAGTTTCCAGGTTCGAAAACTTATGTTTACTATATGTGATCGGTTTTGATCTGCCTTTACCTTTTTATTAAATATAAGTTTCAGCCACCCAGAATTCTAAAGGTTGAGTCAGTTGGAAATTTATGTCCGACTTTTAGTGGTACTCAAAGCTTTTAGCATTTCTGGGTGGTTGAAGCTTGTATTTAATAAAAGACAGCTGTTGGAGATCAGTTTCACGGCTGATCAAAACCAGTTAAGTTTCCAAGTATGGAAACTTTTTGGGCTTGGAAAAAAAAATTACATTATTTCTTGGTTTTGAAAGTGGTGGAACTTTTATTTTTCTTCTGTGGTATGTTTTTGTAAAATGATTCTCAAGGACAGAATAGGATTATTAGTATCACTTTCCTATAGATTTATATACTGTAATTGTCGAATGAACACTAAGCGGGTCTTCGGGACCAAAGTGAACAACATCAGGTAGAAGGGAAAATTTTTTCAGGTACCAAATGTTGGTTAAACTATTCAGGTGCAATACACATACACCCACATAGTACATGAGTCAAAATCCATTTCGCAAATTAATTGCTACGATTGGCTGATTACAAAAGAAAAAAGATTTAATTCTGTAAAGTGTAAATCAGCCTTTACTCTTCAGAACTTCGTACTCTACAAATCATAGCTTTTGATTTGCAAATTTGGTAGTCAATTTTTCTGATTGTCGGACCCCCTTCGCAGCAACTTGCATACAGCCTAGAGTATGCAGATGGTATAATGCCACACACAGTCGGGGGTTGCCACAAGCAGAAGCGCTTTTACTAAAGTACATAGAAGCTTAAATTATCGTTCACCTGGAAATGTCAACCTGCAGAAAATTGAGGGCCCAATATCCCAAGAGGTTTTACAGCGAAACGAAACCCGAAAGTTTTGCACAAAAAAAAAATTATATATACCTAATTTTATAATCTACAAACCTGTAAAGATTAGCAAAGGTTAAAAATTATTGTCGACTATCTTCCTTTTGTCTGATAAGGAGTCTAATAAAAGAACAAAATGGTTGCCGGTACTTGCTTCTGGCTTCTTGGACTATTTTTATTGCTCACATTTAATGCATACCATATCTGAAGTAGTTTGCAGATAATTTTCTGCTGTGTGAACTGGTGTGAGAGCGGAAACACGATGATAAGCATCTGAATGCTTTTTATCATTTCTGCGAAATGCAGCTTCTAAATTCAATAGACACTATGTACCCATGGTTCCTCCAGAGACAAATTGAAAGAAAAATGAGATGATAATCCATGGTACGGGCACTCGTGTTTGTATTTTGTTTTATTTGCAATTCTATTGGGCTGAACGGAAGAAGAATCAACATAAATGAAACGCACCCCTAACCGCACAGGGAGGCAGGAAACGACCAGGATTTGCATTAAGGGAATTGCTTTAGTTGCAAGGGTTGTCACTAGGGTGTTGCAATGCTGTTCCTGCATTTCATTTTATTTTTCTCTCTATTAATCTGGGTTTTTTTTGTATTTTTTAAGGGAATGTTGGAAGCCATTAGTTAAAGTATATGGATTTTTTTTATTGGATGCTTTAATTGGAAATAAGATTAACTCTTGACCCCTAATAAAATAATCATGTTCAGTACAGAAATCCAGGTGACCTGAAGGTCGAAAAGCTATGTTTTATTAAATTTAAATTAACTTGCGCATTTGCAAGCAGGAAACTTGCGATTAGAAAATAATAAAAGTGTAAGAAAATATTAACAACAGATAATGGCACATGTTATTGTGGTGTAATATCGGTGCAACATCACTACACCCATTTTTGGATTCAATATTGCAAACATACAGTGAATTTTAGGCTCACCAAACGACTATGGAACCAGTGTTTAGGTTCTTAAAGTGTCTTAACTTAAGCTATATAAAGTGCCTAAAACAAAATTTAGACACCTAGATTTTCAGTGCACTGGAACTCTGTTGCGTCACTGATGCGCGCAAGCCAATGGGCTGTGCTTTTCAGCACGTTATCGTATGTGGGGAGTTGAAACAATTCAACTTTAGTGCGCTGGTAAGCACGTGACACCAGATGGTGCTTTGCTGCTTTGACGCACGAGTTTTAATAGGTGCATTCGGAAACTAAAACTCGTGAAAAACAAGTTTTGCATGTGTTTAGTTTTATGCAATTTTTTTTGTGTATAATTCTGAGTGTGAAAATCTGAGGCATGTTTTAGCTATGTTTTAGGCAAGTTTTAGCTATGTTTTAAGCAAGTTTTAGCTATGTTTTAAGCAAGTTTTAGCTATGTTTTAGGCAAGTTTTAGCTATGTTTTAGGCAAGTTTTAGCTATGTTTTAGGCAAGTTTTAGCTATGTTTTAGGCAAGTTTTAGCTATGTTTTAGGCAAGTTTTAGCTATGTTTTAGGCAAGTTTTAGCTTATATCACATGACTTGAAGCAGTCATGTGACACAAATGGCGCCAATCTAATAACCTGTTTACACTTGAACGCTTTTCTAGAAAATGACGTCATCATTTCTCAAGCGAAAAAGTGGAAACTGCAGTGAATACTCCATTTTTTACTTTTCCACTTGAGAAATGATGACGTCATTTTCTAGAAAAGCGTTCATGTGTGAAATAGGCATAAGTCTACAACAGTAGAGTTGGATGCTGCGCAGACGAGTGCGGAATTGTAAGACACAAACTCGTGTCTCGTGAAATGGTGGAATAGTAGCATTTCCTAAAACGCGCGTTTCTTGACTTAAATCTAAACGTTTTCGGAACTGACGACACATTTCAGGAAACGAAACGAGGGAAACGAGTGAAACATGAAAATGTTTTAGTTTCTGAATGCACCTAACGTGTTTGGGAATTAGGTTTTAGGCGCTCACCTCCCTAACGCAACTATGACCATTTTCAAATTTTGAACGTAAATTTTATTTTTTGCATAAGAAAACACAAATTTAAAAAAATTCTTATTGCATATAACTAAATATTGTTTTATTTACAAAAAATTGATGTATTTTTTTGAGTTTACGAAAAAAAATAAAATTTATGGGTTTTTTTTTACATCAAGACACCAGGCTCAGACTTGTGATAAAGTTTAAATTATTTTTGTTGGGATTTTACTCATCCAATGAATATGCGTGCCGCTTCGATACTGTCTTTTCCTAATTTATTTTCATCATGCTTCGCTTTAATCTTGAAATTAGGAATGTGAAGTGCAGCTTTGGACAGTTTAATTACTTTTCCATAAAGTTATATTTTTTGGATGATAAAAAGTTTCAACAAAAGCCTTTCACTAAGTCGGTATTCTTATTTTTTCATATCTCAACAATGGTTGTTGTGTCTGGTTGCTAATGGCAACTAGACATTTTCATAATACGCTGAGCTGGGTGCAATACTTCTATTGAAAGTGTCATACCAGGCTTTACATGTAATCTGAGCTGAAACTTGAACCTTTCATTTGTTATCGGTGCCTTTGAAACCGACCTATGCAAATTCTTGGATTTAATTTTTGGAAGTGTTTGATCTTATTAGACGAAAGATTTGCTAATTCTTCTTATTGATGTTGATGTTTGTAGCAGCGAACAGCAGAACATTGTTTAGTATTAATTTCTTGTCTATTTTTACAGTAAACATGCGACTTATATATAAAATAAAAAGAAAACATTGATCGCCGATGGAGAAATGGGCCCCAAGTCATAGGGCAGAGCCCTTTGTTTCCAAAAGAGCTCCACTAGTGCTACTAAACCCGTCGAGCAAAAGTCTGCCCAAAATCTTGTATCGCCGTCTAGTGGCCAAAATATTTCAGGTAAGGAACCATTATTTTTACAACTTCGTTGATTGTGTATAGGAACAAGCAGTTTGAGTAATTAAAGCGGGACAGTAACCTGTGAGATAAGCACCGCATCGGGTGTCATGATCTTCAGAACCCAAACTTTGCCACTGGCTCAAATCTTCTTTTTTTTATTCGAAAAAATTGAATTTTTTTCTTTTAATATTGATAAAATAACAATAGCTTATGTAATGCTTATGCACAGTGATGGGCACTAGTTAACTAGAAAACTAGTTAACTAGTAGTTTAACTAGTTTATGACTAGTTAACTACTAGTTTTAACTATATTTGTTAAAAACTAGTTAACTAATAGTTAACCCTCAAAGCCCTGAAATTTTGGAACGACGTAGAGCCCGATTAATGGTCACAATTGTGACCATTCGGAGTGTCTACTTTGAAGCGCTTTAGCGCTGTTACCACGATTTCTCCTACCAACACTAGATGTCACCTATTGTAATAATCAAGACATGTGATCAAAATGTTGTTTTAAACAGCATGCAAGGTGTTTTTAATCATTTATTTATAATAACAATTGTCTATATCAACTTAATTGAAATTGAAATTAGTTTCACATTAACTCAGTTGACCATGTGTTTCAAACATGAAGGGTTAATACTGCGTATGGTTATTTAGTTTATATATAGGGGGCGCAATATTCTAAAAGCGCTCTCACTAGAGTAAAATTTGCAGTGAAAACAACCAAAAACTTAAGCTGGGAATTTAAGGAGACCGTTTTCTCTTTTTACAATAACTTTTTTATTTTATGCCTGATTGCAATGAAATTAATTCAGAAAATGTAAATGCATATTCTTAACAGCTACTGCAAATTTCAGATTTTTTAAAATTTTTTAAAAAAAATTTGTATTCACAACTGCAGCTGGTCACAATTGTGGTATAGGATGGGGCTTTGAGGGTTAACTGGTTTTTTTTTTAAACTAGTATTTTGCATTTTTCAACTAGTTTTTTTTATGGCTAAGTTAAATTTTATTATATTTTCTGTAAAATGTATTTAAATGATGTGACATCGTGTTGGTGTTGGTAGTTAACTTAGTGTTGTCCGTCTTGTATGAGCTTTTCAGCATGCTATCGTTATTCGTTAACGATGGGTGTAGAAAAAACATAAAAGCAAAATGGCGGAAAATTTGTTATTGCTGCAGTTTTTTAAAACTAGTAGTTAACTAGTTTCTAAAACACTAGTTACTAACTAGTAGTTAACTAGTTTCTAAAACACTAGTTACTAACTAGTAGTTAACTAGTTTCTAAAACACTAGTTACTAACTAGTAGTTAACTAGTTTCTAAAACACTAGTTACTAACTAGTAGTTAACTAGTGTTGGACTAGTTAGTGCCCATCACTGCTTATGCAATGCTTGTACAGTCCAACCGCGATATAAGTTAAAACAAATTCGCTTATAAAGAATAGTCTGAAAATTTCCAATAATAGATTTTTCATTCTAAACTGGTCGGTTATAGCAAAAACCCTGTTATAACGAATAGTTTTTCTGATTTTTGTGGTTCGCCTACTGTACAGCGAAAATCTCTAACAAATTGTTTGAAAATTGGCTAATGTAGGTTTTACAGTTTTTTGCTGAACTGATAGCGAAAATCTTGTTATAATAATAAATTTTCTTTTTTTTAACGAGGTTGGACTGTATTTTATTGTTTATTGTTATGTTATTACTATATATATATATATATATCGGAAGAAAATTGTGTTATTACAATTTTGCTAAGATAAAGATAAGATGAAGCAAAATATAAATTGTATTAATACAATAAATAATGTTAGAAAACATTATTTTGGAAGAAAATTGCACAGTATCTTCTCCGAGTGATTCTGTCATATCCATTTTCAGGACTTAGTGAAAAATTAATGTTGCAAAAATTGTCCATTAATATTTTATTTACACATGTGGTACATCAATTTTTATATCTAAAAGAAAAAGAAAACATTAACAGAAAATAGCGTTCACTTAAATCTTCAACCGAGTTAAATTTTTTGCTGCAATGAGCCGTTGGCGGCAACTACTATAACCATTTAACGGCCTTCAAACCATCTGTTCAAACAATGCAGCTGGAAATAAATGACTCAACATGTGCGCAAACTATTTTCTAAATTTAATAGCTACTCATTCACTGCCATTTGCTTATTTTTTCCCAATGTCCAACCTGGATGCCTTCTAGTACGGGCACTTTTTCTTGTGCGGTCTTGAGGGATTTTACCACCATAATTGCATTATTACTAATTAGAGTATAGAAGAAGCAAAATGAAGCACAGATGGGGCAAACTGGTAAAACCGCAAATTCCTTAACTTAATTTTCGTTTTAACTAAATTTATTTCTATTTTGATTTTCGATTTATCATTTTTCCGTACAAAAACTTCAAACATTTATCAAACTTTTATCAAACATAAATTCATTTAGATTTCTACTACTTTTAAGCAAATTTTCAACAATATTAAGTGCAACGCTAATTTGACTCATTACTTTATAATTGGCAAAGCGAATAAACCATTGTAGCACTAACTACAGTAATTTGATTAAACGTGGATCTTGGAGTAACATTTCCGTCGCGCACACAATGGCCATTCACTCCCATATCTCTACCACTGTGGGAGACACATAAGATAACATTTATTGAGCTCTGAAACTCCCAAGATGAGTGACAGGCAAACTGAAGAGGGAAAGAAAGCTCATTTTGTAATCCGCACAGGGTTTGACCCAATATTACCTGGCCTCCAATAAAAAAGAGTGATACTCGCGAACAGGGGTGTTCGATTTGGTTAGAACATTTACGGGTGGTGAATTTCATAAATGATGATATCTGTCACTACTGTAAAAGCCAAATTTTACAAGCGACTTAAATCACGTTTGAATTGACGCGACTGTGATATTTCTCTATTGAAAAAAAATTGCGAGCGAAAAGGTTTGTCCAAAAGCGAACCACAGAAGTGGATATTTGCAAAGGAAATTTTATTATGCAAATTTGTAGGCAAATATTCACTTTGATGTAAATTGACCGAAACTGGTTTGTTTAAGTATATTGATCTGAGGGGCAGAGAAGTGAGAAAAGATTAGGGATATGGGATTAAGTATATTTGAATAGTTTATCCGTTTATACAAGTTGGGGATGTACCGAATGCTTGGTAAGTATTAGCGAGAAGCAAGGGATGTGTAACAGTAAGCGTCTTATTGTGAGAAGAATGTAGGCTCATTTTATCGAAGCAGAAATTGTCACAGAAGCGTGCCGAATACTTGGATTTTTTTATATATAGAGTATTGAACCATGGTATAAAATGCATCAATTGAGAACCACAACCTGGTTGTGTAAAGTGAACTAATTACGATACACAGAAAGAGCGAGAATGAAGTTAATAGATACAACCGGCAACTTATACTTAGGCCAAACACGTCTTAAATCTGACATACTAAATCTGGCACTATGCGTACGCACACGATCCAATGTTTTACATACGTCACATGAAGTATCAGTACAATACAATCCTGCGACGTAATGTTAAGTCCACTCAAAAATTGAACTTAAGAGTTCACAAAACCCTAAAATTTAGTAATAAATTAAACAGATAAATAAAATCTTTTTGCACCATTAGAAAGCACGAGAAAAGGGCTACTAAATAAACCAAAAATAACTAAAAATTTGTTAACTGTAGGCCAAGTTACAGGGATATTTGTTTTGTCAACAGCAGTCGTAAAGTTAAGGCCATTGTTAACACGAGACAAAAAGATAAGTCCACATGCAACTAATGCTTTGTGCATTGTCCTATGGTTTCAAAATGTCCTGTATGCAACATGGCCTGCTTGCCATATGCATGTTAAATGATTCTTGACTTATTCCAGCTCATTCCCAGTGGAAAATTTAATGCAATTAATTTTTAAGTGTATGTTATCATCTCAAAAAATGTTTCTTCAAATATATTTTTAAATATTGATAAATTTGGGCTATTTGGCCTTGATAGAAGCTAAGCTTATAAGAATTGAAGCCATGCTTTAGTTGAATTAGTTGTATGACATTGTTATCCCATCTTGTTGAAAGATGAATTCTTGATAAACCAGGCTACAATTGATTATCTGATGGCAAAATGAAAGTTTGAAATATTTTTGGTGCATTTCTGAGTTAATAGTACCTTTAAAAATGTGTACAGAACTTGTTTCTGTGCTGTATAAGCACTCACACATAATTATACTTGCTTGAAACATTGAAGTGCAGCAAAGGCATTCTGGATTGGATGTTTCATGTCGGTGTCAAATTCCTAGACTACACTGCAAAGTCCTAGCAAGTAATATAGTGTCCACACACAGTATTACAATCAGGGTTGGGCGAAAAAGCGCTATCGCTACTGTAGCGGCACTGATATTTCGCTACTTTCTATCGCTAAGTCAGAAAGTAGCGCCAATTGTATTTATGCCCTAAATAGCGAAAAAGTAGTGCAAGTCGAACTACTTTTTCGCTATTTCCATACCTAGGGAAAACGTCACACAAACGTCATTCAAATGGCATTTATGTACGATATATCGTCGCCAGAGTAAATGGAACGTTCCATTACTCTGACGTTGCAAATAGCGGAAAAGTAGTGCATCACATTCGCTTCTTTTTCAGCAACTAGCACTGCGTCGCTACAAATTTTTCAAAGTAGTGGTAGCGCAATGGCGGTTCACTATTTGATAAATTTGTAGCGCAACATTAGCGGCGCTACTTTCTTCAGTAGCGCGCCCAACCCTGATTACAATACTATATTACTTGCTAGGACTTCGCAGGGTAGTCTAGGCATTTGCCACCAACATGAAACATCCAATTCAGAATGCCTTTGCTGCACTTCAATGTTTCAAGCAAGTATAATTACGTGTGAGTGCTTATACAGATTTTATTTATCTGTTTAATTTATTACTAAATTTTAGGGTTTTATGAATTCTAAAGTCCAATTTTTTGAGTGGACTTACATTATGTCGCGGGGTTGTACAACAGATGCAACATGCATCAGATGCTGCAAGCGTGGTAGGCAAGCCCTGCTGGGGCCGTGACATGGAGAATCCACTGTTAAAACAGCGAACTCTTTAAGCAGCTGAAAATTTTATGTGCAATTAAAATTTTAGACTTTTTGATTTACAGTGTGCGATGTGGATTGAAAGTAGTATCCTTGGCATTTCGACGTAGCAGAACGTTCGACGTTTGGTTTCTTTGCATTCGGTACATGTCTGTGTACAATTGAGTGATGCTCAACGTAAATGACAAGAATCCAAATGATCGAGCATTTCACAGTCCGTTTAACTTGAAGAGCAATCTTCTGAGTTGAGATTTGTTCTCTTTGCCAAAGAAAAGTTGTTTTTATGGATGAAAAAAGTTAAAGGTCAAGTGCAGTCTAAAATTTAATTTTAATGTTTGAGAGAGTGTTAACAATAACATATATTTCATTTTTTTAAATATTTTATTGTTGCATATTTATTATTATATAACAATTCCAATATTCCTTCTCCACAATGCAAAGCATCATGGTCGAATGATGTTCCCAATCCTAAAATTCAAATGATCCAGAACTAGTTCTCAGGTTTGGTCGAATTTTAACTCTCTGAGCATGCGCATGAATATGCGCGTGCTTATTTTGTTAACAATCAGAACTGGTGACGTCATTCAATCCTTGCTCGACCATGATGCATTGCGTGATAAACAAGGCGAGCTAACTACACATTGTTTTGTTTATAAAATAATAAATATTCAACAATAAAATATTTAAAAAAATGAAATACATGTTATTGTTAACACTCTTTCACATATTAAAATTAAATTTTAGATTGCACTTGACCTTTAAATCAATATTGTTGCATCCAGATTTGATTTTAATCAAATTAAGAAATGACAGGTGAAGAATTTGATTTAAAAAATAAAAGGAGGAACAAGGAAGAATGATGAAATCTGAGAGAAGTGAGCGAATTGCTGTGGGACCCGCCAACGTAATTTGTTGGACGAATCACAGACGACGTTTGTCTCATTTACACTCAAGTCGAGTTGCCCAAAGGGGTTGACAGGTGTCAAAAGCGCATTTTAACCGAAGCCAATTTGCTTGTTTTTGATTGACGGCTTATGATTCGTATCAACACTTCCGTGTTAAGGGAAGGAGGGTAGAGGATGATGGTGAATACTAAAGTGACATATTGTTTTTTGGCATTTTTTTTAAAAAGAAGTTTGATTCGTATTTGGTTTTATAAACGAATTTTTTATATTTATTTCATTTTTTATTTTCAAAAATGGATTTTAACTTTCAACAATTTAAGCTGAAAAGATAAAATGTGTCAAATTGATTAAAACTAAATCAATCTGACATCATTGGATCGCTTTTAAATGATGTAACGTAAAGACGAGTAGGAGAAACGTTCAAATTGTTTTTATTTATTTTTACACTAAATCATCAAATCTGTTAAATGTTTATCAAAATTTGACAGGATTTGATTGAAATTTGATAGAAATTGATAAAAATTGGTCAGAAATTGATAAAAATTGGTCAGAAATTGATCAAAATTGGTCAGAAATCGATCAAAATTGGTCAGAAATCGATCAAAATTGGTCAGAAATTGATCAAAATTGGTCAGAAATTGATCAAAATTGGTCAGAAATTGATCAAAATTGGTCAGAAATTGATCAAAATTGGTCAGAAATTGATCAAAATTGGTCAGAAATTGATCAAAATTGGACAGAAATTGATCAAAATTGGTCAGAAATTGATCAAAATTGGTCAGAAATTGATCAAAATTTGACAGAAATTTGCCATAAATTATAATATGCCATAAATTCATAAAGAAAAGTGCCGTAATTCATCAAAATTTAGACCTATGGATAGGCAATTTATGACAAGTTGTGACTTGAGGGAGGCGGTAAAGAGTATTCAATGACCAAAAACGTTTGAAGTAATTTATTTTGAAATTCCATTTAAAATTTTGTAGAAAATACAATATTACAATATTACATCGTGCTATTATCAACCATGTTTACTGTGTTTTCAATAAGCAATGTCAGCATATGGGACCCGCAAGTCTATAATGGCAAATGAAGGGGTATGGAAGAAACTTCTCACCAACTACTTTTTTTTTTTAGCCACAGCTTTGCATTTCTGTATTTGCTGATTTGCAATACTGTATATTCCTGCAACAAGGTGCTGAGTTTGTCTTTTCCTTTACAAAACCCACTATCGCCAATCGTTACCTTACATTAAAACTGAATTGAACATTGGACAATTTGAATTTTCAAAAAATTATTTCTAAAATCCAAATTTGCATAAATGCATTTCGGAATCTTGCTCAGCTCGTGGAGTCGATCATTTTGATATTCATCACGCCATACGATTTACTGAAGGAAAAAAAAATCAAATATTTGAACGCAGCAATAAAAATATCTAACGAGAACGTATTAATCTCTTTAATGACTCTTTCAGAGTCAATCAAAGACCTTTTAATGCGATTTTCAAGTAGCGTGAAGTCATTTTTAAAAGCGAGTAATTTCAAAAGCAGTTTAAACAACTTTTTACGCTGGATATAGCACATAAATGAACCAGTAATAAAAGTTGTTTGGTTTTGAATTTCGCGATTCCATTCCTAGGTGAATAGAAGAAAGGAAGTTTTGAGCTATGAAAATGATGCCTTTTAAGTGCTGTGAAGCTTTTAAGATCCACTTTGCTTTTTTCATCGCTCCCAAGACATCAACTTGTGAAACTTTGCAACTTCTCGCTTCGCTGACACCCACCCAAACGAAAGGGGAAACGGGGGTAGCTTTTTCCACTTACACACACTCTTTTTCAAACAGTACAATATATTTTTTCTTTTTTTTTTTCTTTTTTTTACTTTTTTTTTTTATTTTTTTTTTATAAATATGGAGTAGATAAAAGGATTAATGAATTTTGGAGGAGTTTGAGGACAAATCTTGGGATACGATATTGTAAAAGTGCTTGGATGATGTATTTTTAAATAGTCCATTTTGACTAAAAGCGGGGTGCAGGTGGGTTTCCTCAACGGATAAATAATTCAAGGCCTTGGTAGGTGTTTAAATGGAACGTTTTCCACGTGGGAGTGATGAGCTTAGTGTTTAAATGTTGCATATTTTTAGGGATTTGAAATTTTAGGGTTTTGGGATTTGATTTAGGCATGAATTTTTAATAGAATGCACAAATCTAACCCCTATATAGCGAAAAACCAAGTTTTTACTGTTTGATGATTTGCTATAAAGGGTTTGATAAGATTAAACTGGTTAATTTTGTAGTTTGAATCCGTTAATTCGGATTATTTCTAGTTATTTCAGTCTGGAGATGAATTAATTTACATTATTTAATAGTAACTGCATTGAAAAAGTGATTTAGTAGCTATTAAATACGTTAAGTCGGGAGTAAACTGGGTTTACTTTTTCTTCAAAAGTGCAGATTATAAATACATTATTTAACTGAATTCTCATTGAAAATGGATGTTCTGCATTGGCTTTTGTGCTTTTTTGTCAAAAAACGTGCATAGTTAAAAAAAAATATGAGTAGGTATCTGAATCTGGAATTGAAATTCATCAAAAATGATAAGAAATTGAAGATTTAAGATGGAGATTTTGTTGCTATCGACAACATTTTAATGGCATCATGTGTTGTCTGCTGTAAATTATTTACAAAGGGGTGTTCGTGTTCGATCCTCGTATAATAGGAAGGATATTAACCATACACGAACGGGCGAACGTATCCTGCCATGTCTCGTGTAACGTAAATTGCATCACTTGGCATCACTTGGAAGTCGATGTTACAGTAAAAGTAATTTAACACGGTCAAGACTGGAAAAACTGGTTTCTGGCAGTGCTAGGTTTGTCAAACTATTAAACAGACTTAACACACGGAATCTACATATTAGAGACTTTGCGATTTCTCGTACAACAGGTTGCGATAAAAAATTGACTATTCTTAAAATACGAAAAACCTATATTAAACCTATATAAATTTCAAATTGTTTTATTTTTTTTAAATCCTCAATAAATTTCAAAAAAGATGGTACTGTTTGTCGGACAGTGTTTGTCAGACTGTTTGTCATCGCTTCGTTCGTTCAACATACCGACTGCCTTGCCGGCAGTCGGTACGTTAAACGAACGAACGAAGCCAACTAAAATAATTAAAAATCTTAACAAATTTATTTTAACAATAAAACACATACATTTTAAGTTTTTTCTCATTGGTTCAATTATCAAAAACGATCAGTTAACTTGGGCTGTTAGATCCGAGGTTAGAGCGAGTCAAAATGGTGGAACACACCAAACGAAGCAGGCAGAAAGGCGCAACACATTTTTATTTACGAAAAAATAATACGAAATAGCCTACAAAATAGTTCTTTTATTTGGTTACGAAATTCGAATTAAACGAAAATTAATACGAAATCATAATCATATTATAATTTCGTAATTTTTATTGATTTCGTATTTTTTTTTTTTTTGTATGAAAAATCGCAAAGTCTCTAATGTAAGTGCATTCATATTTTTTTAATTACGAAAATTGGTCTTTTTAGGAAGACAAATTACATTAGTTTGGTACAAAAAAATTTTCAAAATTGAAAGACTACCATCTTTCCCCGAACATAACGCCATGGCATTATATTCGAAAATAATTTTTAAAATGATCTTTTTCAATCATTATACTATAAATTCGAATAGAACAGCATTTCGAATAATACGCCATGGCATGTTATTCGAAATGCTGTACTATTCGAATTTTAGATTAAAAAAATCAATAACACAAAAATAATTAATAACACAAAAAACAAAAGAAAATAAGAAATTAAATTTAAAAATTGGGTTGTCATGTCCGTATGTACGACTTCCGTACATACGTATGTTGTGATTAGTCAGAGATAAGAGATAACTGACCACATGTATATATGTTAATCTTTGATTTTAAATAAACACTTGGTAGTCAACCATTAGACTGGACAGTCGTATCTTCATTCATTCCTGATAACACAAAAATAACAAAAAAAAGTAAAATGCAAGAAATAAATTTTTTACAAAAATTCACCAAAACGTAACTATACAAATGAAAAACCAATGTGACCGAGAATAAAGTAGTCATTGTTGGGCATGTTCCCTTAAAACACTTCTGTAATTTTTTTAAAAATGGAGGATACATATCTTGTTCTTGTGCAATTACTGGCAAACAACAGAATAGGGGAAAAGGTTTAGAATTGCCATGTGTTTACACATTATCTGGTCCATCTAAGAATATGGCAAATGTAAAAAAAATACTTCAATAAATACCGTATATATTCGCGTATAAGTTGACCCTCTTATAAGTGGACCTCGACTTAAAACGGGTCAAAAACTATTGACTCGCGTATAAGTCAAATTGGAAGAAAATACCAAGATTTGGTCCAAAAATCCTCGACTTTATCCGCGAGCAAATACGGTATTTATAACTGTTCAATTTTCAGTTGAACGGACGTTGAACGGACGTGATTTGTAAAATTCTAAAAAAAAAAATGTTTGTTTCTTTGACCCGCGTATAAGTCGAATTTGGAAAAATATGCCTAGATTTGGTCCACAAATCCTCGACTTATACGAGAGTATATACAGTAACTAAAACTGATATAAAAAAAATGTAAAAAAAATTGGGAAAAAATTTTTTTAAAAATAAATGAAAAAAATAATCTTGCTACTCAATTCCTACATTAAAATAAAACGCCATGGCGTTGTAATTGAATAGAACGCCACCCTGGCGCTCTATTCGAATACAACGTCATGGCGTTATGTTCGGGGAAAGTCGGTACACATAATATAAAATAAAAAATATACAAAAAAAAAACAATAAATGGGAAAAAAAAGATTGGAGTCAAATCAAAACTTATTCCCCAGATGTAAATTGCAATTGTCACACAATTCTCTCCTTACTTCAATACTGCAACACCAATAACTATAAGTTTTCTACACAACACCTTTGGGATTGAAAGTTTAATTTTTATATTTCTCAACAAAAGATATAAAAAAACTTGATTCTTTATCTGAAAAAATTTATTTAATTTATATTACGTAAATCCCATTATAGTTCTTTATAAATTATAATGCATCATTGGATCCTAATGGGAGCAACTTAGCTGGATATTCATCTTTGTACTTGACACAATATACGTTAATAGAAAATCGGATTCTTATTCAACTTTTTTTTAGCAGTTTTCTTTGAAACTAACAACCAGAGCGTTAAATTACAAATAAAAACATGCACTCTTGTGTTAAATTAAATTCCTGCCCGTTCCTGTACTTGACATGTTCAAATTTTTTTTTTTTTTTTTGCTGCTATTTTTTTTTTATACATTTTTTTATTCATTTTAGGGGCTTCTTGTGGTTGTTCTTCTCGTCACTGTTGTCATCAATGTCATGTTTATCGTAGACACCACTCGCAAATTACATGAAAATCCGCTCAATTACGGTAAAAAACTAATAAAAAGTTACCTATACTTTTTCAATATTGCCACAAATGTGTTGAAGTCCTCATTTTCGTGCTTGTTTTTTCGTAATTTGCATAACTGCCGTGTAACAAATTATTGTGTTATTTATAACGTTTTATGGCACGTTTTATTTGAATGTTTAGTGTTGTTTCACTGAAGGTAAACATGTAAACATTGCTAAACGACTATAAAAACTTAGTGCAATATAGCATTATTTTGATGTTTCGAGGACATTAGCCGTTGTGGTGGGCTTTATTGTTGAGGATTAACAAATTTTAAGGGCATTGTTTTATTGCTTTTTCTGAGCCCTCTCAAAAATCTGATGTGAGGATCATTGCTATCTAATTATAGGTGGTTAACAGAAGGTTATTTCTGTTGTTTTATTGGTAATCATTATATATAGTATTGATCTTACATTGGAGAATGAAAAGGAGGATTAGATTATATTTTTCTTTGATGTTACCGACAAAACCCTAAATGAAATTTTATATTGTTTTTTTTAGAAAATGTGGATTCTAGAAGTCATTCAATTGAAAAACGATACAACAGCATGAAACTGCAAGAAAGTCTTCCAAAAACACTCACTGTTGAAGTGGTCAGTAGCCAGTCTAAAGTTTCAGTAACTGTGGATGGCACAACGGTAATTATAATTGAGTCTTTGGTTCAAAAGCGGTTTTACTTTTGACAGGAAAAATAAGTGGGTGCTGTGTCACGTAAGCTTTATTTAATATGCCGATTAAACATAGCCCACATGGCATATCATTTCTATCGACTTATTTTTGCGCTTGATTAGATCGAGGCAAAAGTGTGTTGATATGTTGAGAAAGAAAATTGTGTAATTGATCTAGCGTTTGTTTAGAATGTTATTGATGTCTATATGACTCAAATTGGAGATTTTGAATAAAAAAATGTTTTTAACCGTTGCATGACTACTGACTAGACTGGAAACATTTTATGTATTATCGTGTTAGGCTCTTTTATCTACATCGGATATTTTGAGGTACCGTAAATGCAAGTGCATGAAATTATTATCATAACTTATCATAATAGAAAATACTCTTGAAAAATAATTACAAATTTTTTTTGTGAAATAACAAAACTGTAGATACATTTTTATGTATGCAGTATATAGGTATAATAAAATTTTTTTTTAGCAGTGTCGGTCAATTTGGCGTACTCTCGGATCAAATGTAAATATGTAAATATTTTGAACATGGAAATTCCTAAAATCCAAAAAAGTTTGACAATCATTTTAGAACAAAAGAAGCTGTTGTTTAGATAGTTTTTTGAAAATTTTTGTCATGAGAGGGATGTTTGGTTTAAACGAGTTGCTTACAATAGGGTTTTTATAACATGGTTGGACTTTATACAGTATTAATGAATCATTAAATTACTCCCATCATTTTCTGTGGCTTAGATACTCGAGGATGCCGAAGACACAAATGGAAGAGGCATTCACGTTCTAGTCTTAAATCAAGCGACAGGAAGCGTAATGGCCCAGCGAATGTTCGATACATATTCACCTCATGAAGATGAATCCATGGTTTTGTTCCTCAACATGGTCTCCGATGGCCGAATTATCATTTTTACTATAAAGGTAATAAATTATATAGTCTAACAAATCTCTTTATTTGCTCAAAAATGAAATTTCATACAGGATGAAGGTACATTCCAAATGAAACAATCGGCAAGAGACATGCTTCGACGTCTTGGAAGCAAGAAAGCAAACTTGATTGGTTGGCGAGATATGTGGGCCATGGTGGCTCAGAAGGGAGGGAAGATGTTTGGAGAGTCGTACAGCAAATCTCCAGATGTGAATACGTGGGGAGGACCCTTGTTGCTCAAAGCCGAGGCACCGCTAGTATCTGTTGAAGGTCTTTCTGAAAATAATCTTTTGTAAATGAAATGTAGTAGTTACTGAAGCAAGTATTCCTTGTTATTAATGTCAATTAAACTCGACAGAAAGCGAGTGTGATTGGCCGGAGACGGAAGAGAACAGACGTCGGCGTGCATTTTGCAATCGAATTGAAGGTTATGGTAGCATATGCAGTTGCACTGATCCTGCGCCACTCATATTCAATCCGCCATCGGTAAGTTTTAATATTTCTAATTCGTTTTTTGGCTGTACATAATTGTAACTTTAATTATAAATTTTCGTGGGTTTGTAACCGTTTTTGGGATAGTGTCATACAGGTGATTTTTTATGACTTTTGCTTTGTACAGGCATTATTGTTCATCTGAACGCAGAACTTTAGTTAGGTTTTTGGTTTTTTTGAAGAGTTTTAGTTTCTGCTTTAGTTGATTCTTTAATAAAATGTGAAATGCCAAATTTTTTTTTTAGTAGAAATAACACTTTTAGGCTTGAAATTGGTAGCGGAAAAATAGCGCGAAAGTAGCGATAGCG
>JH431477.1:75610-169969 GCA_000239455.1 Strigamia maritima
GTCACCAAGTTGGGACGTAAACCCTATGTTTTTACCATGGGGACTACCAACTCTGCTTCCACAAACAGCGCCCCGCCAGAAGTAGCGAACAATCATTTTGTGTCCCAAACAGCTAATTTGAGCTTGGCGAGAGACACCAAGCTCAAATTAGCTGTTTGGTACATAAAATGATTGTTTCAATAAATACTTTAATAAATAAATAAAAATTATTCAGGTCATTTTACGGGATTCCCAAATTATTGAGGTCATTTTACGGGATTCCCAAATTATTGAGGTTATTTTACGGGATTCCCAAATTATTAGGTCATTTTATGGGATTCCCCAATTATTTAGGTCATTTTACGGGATTCCCCAATTATTTAGGTCATTTTACGGGATTCCCCAATTATTTAGGTCATTTTACGGGATTTCCAAATTATTTAGTCATAAAATGTTTGATATCGTAAACTCTTTAAAAACAAATAGAGGGACGTATAATGTGATGTTTTATTTTGGAATGTTTTTAGCTAGATTTTGTTCTGGATTGGACTGTACTGTACACATGATATTTATTTTTTTTAAATTAATATTTTTTGTTCAAATAAGGAGGCAAAATATGTCATCATCATCGAGGAGGATTTGGACATTGCTCCTGATTTTTTCAGTTACTTTAGCCAGACACTTCGTTTATTTGAAGAGGATCCCTCAGTTTATTGTGTTTCTGCTTGGAATGACCAAGTAAATAAATAAATTATTTTTTAAATTAATCCTAAGCTATTACCATTAGTTTGTGCGGTGATTTAATCTTGCGGTTTGGTCCCAATTAAAAACCACCCAAATGTCGTCCGCTCAAAATGACAACACTAACGACAAACATTGTCATTTGAGTGGATCATGTTTTGCGGTTTTTTCAAAGTTCATTGACCGCACGAAAAAAAATTCATTGATGATTAATTTTTAATAGATTTTTTTTATATATAATTTGGGTTAAAAATAAAAACAAACTTTAGCATTTATTAAACAAAAGCACAATTTCAGTAAATACGATCTAACCTCGTTATAGTGAATCACTAAAAATTCAAAAAAAATAAGACTGCGATTTTTCGTGTGAAAAAATTAAATTACGAAAGCATAGATAAACGAAATTTTAATATGATTTTGTTTTAATTTTCTTGTTTTATTAATTCCGTAAATATGATTTGATTTGCGCATGCGCACTGCATGCAATGACAACAATTGTCGTCAAATTCCGCCGCCATTTTCCCACCACTTCAGTTATAATTTGGGATAAGGTGCCTGGTTTTGCTAAAAATTGCTGCTACCGATTAAATGTCGTATATAATACGTTTTGTGACAAATCGCAACCTGTTGTACGATATTCAAATTACGAAATAATTAAAAATATTTCGTTTTTTTTTAATTTCGAATTTTTCGTATGTACGAGAAATCGCAAAGTGCATAAAAGCGAGCTGTAATGGGTTTTTTATTTGTTTTTAGGGCTACGAACATACGAGCGAGGATCCGGCTCTTCTGTACAGAGTTGAAACGATGCCAGGTTTGGGTTGGATTTTGAAGAAATCATTGTACAAAGAAGAATTGGAGATGAAATGGCCCAGTCCAGAAAAACTATGGGATTGGGACATGTGGATGAGACTGCCTGAAGTGAGGCACGACCGGGAATGCATAGTTCCAGACATATCGCGTACTTATCATTTCGGTTCGTCCGGTCTCAACATGAATTCGTACTTCCAAGATATTTATTTTAAAAAGCATTCCGTCAATACACAAGCGAATATTCAACTAACAAATATTGACAGGTAATAATTTTTGTGTGTGTTGAATTTATTAAACTTTTTGTGACTTTTTTGAAATTTTAATTTTAGTGTTAAAAAAGACAACTACGAACGCTTGATCGAAGGCCTAATGAGCAAAGTTATAGTATTAGATCACAGCAAATCCCCATGCGAAGACAGTTTTTTACCAGACACTAAAGTGGGTCATCAATCCATAGAAATAAAATCGATTAGTCAATAAATAAAAGTAATTACATTTTCTTGTGGTCCAGGGGGAAGTGTACATTATGTTTATCAAGATGGACAACCCAAAGGATTTCACCACTTGGCTTCAAGTTGCTAAGGTATATATATATACCTACTGCGAAATCAAAAATAATGACTTCTTAATGAAGTAATGGCCAAATGGGTGTTTTAAATGAAAGTTGTGGTTATTGCTCGCCAATTTTGAATTAATAATTAATTTAATTTTGTTTTAGTGCTTCCATATTTGGGATTTAGATGCCAGGGGATACCACAAAAGTATGTGGCGGCTTTTTATGAAACAAATCAACTTTTAGTCGTTGGAGTGCCAAATTCCCCATATTCGTACGTGTCTATTGCAGTCAATTTCAATTTTTTTTAATTCTTTTTTTTTTTTTATTTTAATAGAAAATTCAAACCAGCCAAGGTTATTCCAATTTATCTGGATCCATCAACAGAAAAAAATAGGAATAAAATCCGGTAGCTAAAGGAAAAATAAGTGACATTTTAATTTGTATTGAGAAATCAAAGGGCACTTATACAAGAGAAGATGGCAATGAAGGAGAAGCAGTGTATAAAAATGTAGAGTAATGCAAATTTTAGGAGACGAAGATGTAGATTTTAGAATACGCAACATACCAATGCAAATATAAGGTGCCTATTTGTAGTTGATTTATACAAGGAACGTACAATGTTGAAGTTAACTTTACACTTTACACTATATCTCATTCATTTTATGTGTATAATTTTTGTGATAATCAGTCGCGGATCGAGGATTTCTTAATGGCAAAAGCAAGTAATGACATTTTAGGCCCAAAAATAATGGTTATCATGGGATCCGCATCTGGTGATATTTGTGGCATTTTTTGGTTGTGTTTATACAACTATTAATTTGAGATTAATAATAATTCAAAGAGGGGGTTGTTTTTTTGCATGAATATATATACACTTAACTGAAGTGGTTTATTACGTGCAATTTTTTTTTAATATTCAGTAATGTTTATTTGTATTATTGGAAACTTAATTATGAATTGTTTTTAAACTTGTGTAAATGTGTTTTTCTTTAACTTTTATTTACTTTTAGACATTAATGTAAGATGCATTAAAAGAAAAACAAAATATGAAATTCTGTTAGTGGTTTTAAAAATAATATTTTTATTTCTTAAACAAATTTGACTTTAACATCAAATCCTTTTTCAATTCCAAGAGTGCCAGATTCAAAAATCAAAACAAGCGAGTTGGATTCTGACTGAATAGATTTACCATTCAGTTCTTCACCACAGTACCTGTAGAAGCAAAAAGGTATGGTAAGAATTAAGTAGTATTTTTTATTACATTTATTTATTATGACTTACTCTTCTCCCTGGTATACATCTTTGGTTCTTATTTCGAGTTTATCGAAATAACACAGTTTCTTCCCATCAGTTTCACGTCTAAAAATATCGAATCTCGTGAAAGTTGCGTCAACCTTTTTACCTTCAGGAGCCTAAACAGTTAATAATTAAGTAGAGGGCTCGTATGTTCGACCTCATTACTCATTTGCTCTCACTTTAATCCACCAGACACATTTCTGATCTGAAGTATAATACTGAGGATAATTTGGAGAAGTTATTGATGACCCACTTGTTGTTACATATCCTCCACAAGGTTCTGCAATAGCATTGTACATTATAATTTTAATATTTAAAAGTCTATTTTTTTATACTTAATGTTGGTTCCTCTTTTTCACAGGTTTTGCCACCATATCCTGGTTTGCATGTGCAAGTGCAAGACGAATCCACATAGCCTTCATTTTGACATTCTAACTTTGAATCACATTTACCTGGAATTTTTTTTAATTGTTAGTAAGACAGTGATAATATAGTTGAATGTCAGGTAAGCATTCAGCTTATGGGATCATATACACTTACTATCACAACTGTACATTACATTTGCTAGCTTAACATCATAGAAACTCAAGTGGTCTCTTTGGCCTAAGAGAAATTGCTTGGTAGGATCATGAGGAGCAATTGTTTTCTTGTCATTGTCAGAGAAAGCCTGTAAATAACATTAATCATGTTTGTAATGGAAGATCTGGAGTTAGAAGAACTTATAATTCATTCCATCATCAATAATAGTAGTTATTTAATGTGCAAAGAATATGTCAAAGATTTGGAAGTGCTTGTTTTACTTTCGCTTTTGCCCTCATATCTGACCCTCATAAATCAATGTCGATCACTAACTTTGTGGACATTGGTTCGCATCGACTAAATCAATAAAAGAGAAGATCAATAACTCTTATATATTCCTTCTCTTATTTCAAAATGGAACTTTTTGATAGGGAATTGTATTTTAATCGTGAAATTTTGACTATAGAAATTACAATGTCTACAAAGTGCAGAAGTCAGGGCTTTACCTTTAATGGAAAAATTCTGTTCTATAGTAGATGAAGGTTGTGGCAAACAGAACTTTTTTGAATTACTGTTCTATCTTGTTCGCATTAAAGATTCTTTACATATTTGTGTTTGTGGTTAGATTTCACTGGCAGTGTAATGAGAATTATACTTACATACATGCTGTAATGCATTATTGAATCATAGTCATATGGAATATTAAAATTGTTGATATAAGTTTGTTTTTTGAAGTTTGCCATCTTTTTAGAATCAAAATTTTCTGTGATTATTTTAATGTAGTCATCACGATCCTTTCGAGCCTGTTCATGATGGAATCCAATCGCATGACCAATTTCATGTGCTATTTTGTATGGCTGAAAGAAGAAAAAAACCAACAAATGCAACAATGCTTCTTGAACAAAACAAATAAATACAAATACATTTTCACAGCCAAATCCTATGATGACCTCTTGACCATTTTGCCAGTATTTTCTTCCAACATCTGATGAACACCTAAATTGTTTAAAAAAAATATAATTTAAACAATGGATGAATTTACTAACCATACGCAAATGTGTAAAACAATGTCAACTGACCCTTGTTTTCTGACAAAGAGCAGATGTGGATCATTATATTCATCATCCACTGGTATTTCTCTGAAGTGTAAACAAGTTACATCTGCCCATGCTTTCATTGCAGTTTCAATTTCTTTTTTTTGCTTATGCGCTATTTATTTAAACAAATATTAGTTATGTATGTTAAATTAATATTCTATATGTGAAATTCAAATAAGTTTTATTTAATTATTTTTTGACTTACAACTTGTTGTAATCTTGTATGGAACAATTCCGTCTGGCCATAACATAGATTTCATGCTATGTCCTTTTCTGGACGTTATAGGTGAATCACCATAAAACAGTTCATATTGCTCTGCAGACAAAACCATGTCACCTTGAAACAGTTTTTCGTCATCTGAATTCTAATAAAGAACACAAAATAAAAAATGTATGACAAAAGTTTGTGCGTTTGGTGCCCATAGTACTTAATGGATAATTTTTCATTGTGGGATGGGATCCTGTGTAACTTTTGGTTAGATGACGACTAATTAAGATTCAAAAAGGCTATAATAATTAAATATAATACAGATGTTTACGACATCACAGTTTTTCTTGGTCCATTGAATCAAGCATCATTTAAAACTCTTAAATAATTTTCAGAGATTTTTTTTAAAAAATATTAAGGGGTTAAAACCCAATGTTGAAGTTGTTGAAAACGAGTAGACAACAATATGATAAAGTGAGAGATAAAAGCGAGACCAAATTGAGAATTTGCGCAATTGTTACCAGTTCTTCGGTTCTTCAGTGAACTTTATGTATTTAACATGGGGAATACCAACTGTGACGTCAGAAACAGCGCCCTGCCAGCAGCGTCCGACAATGTCTCTCACCAAGCTGAAATAATTTTTTTAAAGGTGTTCCAAAAACTTTAAAAAATAAATAAAAATCTTTTGGGCTATTTTAAGGGGTGGCGAAAATTATTTAGCTCTAAAATATCTAATGTCGTAAACCCTTTAAAAAAACATTACTTACACAACCAACAATTATTAGCATGATTGGCAACCATAGTTTTGTTGGGACACTCATCTTTGACGGTTCAGCACAACAGAATTACAGAAGTACTTGAGTATCAGGCTTCAATTGTATTTAAGGAAGAAATTTTTTTTTAATTTTAGAAATGAATGAAGTAAAAATTAGATAACGTGCCAAATAACGCACCAAATAACTTTAAATATGCCATTCTTATTTTCCACCTGAGCAAATAGTTACATATTTGATTCAACATATCTTATTGATTTGCTGACATGGCCCTATACACTCTAATTTCATTATATTGAATGATATTGTATTCAGTTTCTAAAAATGTTATTATGCTTTACAATTTATTAAATTAAATTAAATGGTTGCGACAAAGACCACAATCCATTGAATTGTGGTCTTTGTAAACTATAACAAATCTCTGCAGCCGAGCTTAGCAGATGGGGCAGCTTTGGTCTGGCCTGGCCCCTAGTGGTTATTTTGATTTGAAAAAATAACTTTCGCTTGCAGTTTGCTAACTATTTATAGGTACTTAAGAATCATTATAATTCAACAACTATGTTTCTTTAAAATCCAGATGTGATTTAATACCGTCTAAAAGAATGTTTATAAATTTGAATGATTGGTTCACATATTTTCCGCTAGGCGGTGATAGTTTCTAATTGGCAGTTTTTCAAATCATTCAAAGTTTTTCCTTCATGCATTATGACGCGGATATTTCAAATTCTTAACTAACTTCTTTTTCCAATACAGCAACTTTCAAAATGAACGAATGCAACATAAATGTCGGACCATACAGAGCAACTAAATTGGTAAGTTGAATTTAACAAAATAAATAAACAAATAAACACAACGATGATTACCACACGTCCACACCCTACAGTGGAACGAAGTGGTTCGCAATTTCCGTAGTCAAATGCCACGAAAACGACATCGCAAACATGTACGACACTTTGATGATTGTTTTACATCGTCCGAGGCTGTTGATTGGTTGCATTGTTACATGCAAAACAATCCAAATTTTAATCCAGACGTAACGAGGTAACGATATAACCAGAAATTAAATTTTTTGAAACTAATATATAACGTTTTTTCATTCAAATAGGGAACAAACGCTGCAATTACTGAGGAAATTTGTGGAAAATGGATTATTCGAAGATATTCGAGGAGTTAAATGTATCGATCCGGAGGAATTTAAAGATAATTGCGATTTGTACAGGTTTAATAAGAAGTCACCAATGAAATTGACCCGAACACCGAGAATGACGTTATTAAAACATAATATTGAGAATGTCTGCAATGGTGATGTTGTCGAAATGAAGACCAATGACTTACCGAAATGTCACTTGGTCGCTCGGCAGTTATCGGTTATAGATTTAGAAAATACGTGGACAAATATTATATTAAAAAGGTTTGAAATTGTCAAAGTTTATTTATTTTTAATTTTTTTTTAAAATTAACTTTTGTATTTTTTAGGTTACAGGAGAAAATGGAATTACCGAATTTAGATGCGCTTTTAGACACTGCGAGTGTGAATGCGAAATATATCATCCACAACGCGACTAAAATAAATAAAAATGGCGTTGTGATTTGTTTGGATAAAAGCAACGAGTTGCCATATTGGATTATCTCGGCGATGAAATGTTTAGCGAATTGTAAATTTATTTTATGTTTTTTGATGTCAAATAATTTATAATTTTTATACTAAAAAACATTTAGGGCCAAATGCGAGCGGTACTGGAAGTTGTCTACCGAATTATCCCGGCTTTCAAATGGATGTATTTGCTGTAGTTAAAGATTATTTCAGGAGTTTGGATGCTCCGCTTTTGAGTTACGATATTTTTGTCAACGCTTTCGGTAACGAAAAAAATTTAATTAGTTTATCTATTTATTTTTTATTTATTTTTCTTTTTGATAGTGAGATCGGAATACTTAGATTCGGGTAAAACTTCGTTGCAATCCCATAAATCACTAGAAAATATTGTTTCAAGCGGAAAATCAATCGGAACACTCAACGAAACATCCATTCTCTCGTCCGAGCAAATAATGAACGTGGCACTTACGCCTTCGCTGTGCTTCGAAACAGCTTTTACATCCGCGGAACCCGTTACCCGAATAATACCTCAACAACACTCATTTTTAAACAACTCTACTGTGAACATCTGTCCGTCGCCATTTTATTTGCATGATCCAAGAGTCGCAAACTCAATAACGAATAACTCATCCGTCCGAAGACTCCAAGGGAAGTGCGGTGGTTATGACAATTTGGCTTATTTGGTTCCGAATAGCGAAGAAAGAGATGGAAGTCCTGAAATTAAACCGTTGAAAGACGACTCTAGTCTAAGTTCATATCATACTGTTCCGTCGCGAATCAATGTGGACGTTCAAAGAAGTTCGCACGCTTCGTCTTCGTTGTCATATCGCACTCCGTGCGGTAATGCCCAACCGCAACCGGAGGGAAAGCGGAGATGGTGCAGTTGGCCAAGTAAGCGACAAGCGATTGAACAGTGGGTGCGAAGCTCGTGCTGGCCCGGTAACTAACATTATCTAACACTAACTCATAGTATAATCTTTAATTAATGCTACCTGCAATGGGAGCTTGCAAAAATTGATTTTTTGGTGAAAAAAGAAGAGAAACTTGACTACTAATTTTTTATTCTTTAAATTTTGATAATTCACCGATAAAACTGAATTCTAACGCCCTTAAACACTCATAACAAATTTTTAACTAATACTTACCCAAATGCATCAATTTTGGAAGCAAATGCATTTTTATTGCATGATATTTTCATCTTCTTAGTCTAAAACAATTTATCGAAAAGTTTTTCATTTTTTCACAGAATCAAATTTTTTGTTTTATAACTATTAATTAATTCCATTATTAATTTATTTTTGTCTAAAGATCTTTCAGAAAGCTGTAAACAACTGGCAATAGACACATTTCAGTTATTGACTCTAATATTACCATCAGACATCAGGAGGAAATTACACATGCTGCTTAGATTCATGCATTTGGTCTTGAAAAATAACCAAGTGAAGTTTCTTACCAGAAGCCAGGTCAACCAATTTTAAAAATTGTTGATAGTTATAATTAAGGCCGAGGCTATTTACACTCACGTGTGTGCAAATAGCCTCAGCAAGTTTGAGGGCCATTTGCACACGCCGTATGTAGATGAGCTATTTGCACACACAACGTACGGAGTACATTGTACGTTTTACGGATCCAAAAGCAATTCAGATGTTTTATAAGCAAATGTTTTCTGAACACTTGCATATAATCATTCATTTGCTTTTGTGCTTTGTATTCATTTCATAATGGAAGTATTGCAGAAATTTAAAACCTGGAATGAATTTGTGTTTCGGAAAAAAATTACTTGCAAAGTACTAATTAGTTGTTCAAAGTACCAAGAATTGTTTCATCGGGCATGTTTGAGCAATAAGGGTGTTAATGTTAAAAGCATTCACAAAAAAGAATTTTGTGTGCAAATAGCCACTTCGTTTAATTAAATTAAATTATATTTATTAATTTTTATTTTCAGGTGTTGGAGACATTTTCTCGCTGCATTTTGAATTCCGAGACCAATCATGATGAGCTTATCGTAGCACGAATAGTCAATTTTCTAATTGATAACTACGAGGCAATATTTATCTTGCCCAAGGAACTGCACGTGCAAGTGCGCGAGAGATTAATTTATCTTAGCCGAGAAAAGGTAATCAAAACAATATGAATAAACAACTAACATTTTTTTTTGCTATTTTGGTTTAATTTCTAAGGGTTTTTAATGGTACTTTTAAAAGTTGAGTACATTCACCTAGCAGTGGTTCTTAAACTAGTGCTGGTTTGTCATCTTGGCACATAAAAATTAAAAGTCATTGCCGCTCTTAACCTAAAACAATTTTAAGAACCACTGATTTAAGAAATTACTGCAACGATTTGTCCAAATGTGATAAAATACCAAAAAATAGCGTTTGATTTAAAGAAAATTAATTCGGAAGATCAAAAACAGCAGAATAATTAATTCTAAGACAAATTATTTGATACTTATTATTGTTGCTTTTGGTTTCCTTTTCTAGCATTTTAGTTCAATCTTGTCTATTCTAACAGCACCATACTATTTTTGAGCTTGTGGTTTACTTTTGGCACCCTGAAATATTCCCTTTTGCAGATAGAATACTCGTTAGGAGATGCAACTTCAGTTACTTATTGTGAACAGGTATCGAAGCAGCAGTATGAAAATCAAAAAGAAAATCATTCAAGAAGAGCATTGAAGGATCTGTTGGATTCACTTTTGGAGGATGAGAAATTGAGTCAAAAAGACAAACTGAAGAAACTAAAAAAGGTAAATTAAAAAAATTATTTAATTTAAATTTAATTTAAATAATTTTTAATTAATAAATTATTAACAGTTTAAAGAAGCCTATCCAGACATATACAGAGAGAAAATGATAAATAATGAGAAATTTCAAGTTAAAAATGAGAAAGAATCATCAAAACGAAGCTTATTTCAACGAGTCAAAAGTCTTCGCATTTGAAAATGAATTTATAAGAATCTAATTTTTAATAATGTAAAAGTAAAAATAAAAATAACATGCAAATAAATTATCTCGATGCTTAAATCAAACTAAATTAATGTTGCAAGTAATGGCATACACTAATATAAAAGATCAGTCACGCTATTTTTTTATTATAATTTTTTTGTTCTTGTGGGTTCTTTTGGCCGCAATCTAAAATTGCAATATTTTCACTTAAATTTACTCCTTTTTTTTTTATCAAAAAAACACTAGTAAATACATAAAACGGTAGGCCCATTCAAAAACTCCAGCACGACTCGTGCCACGACTAATAGCACTAGATTCTCCTGCTACCTTGGTCATGTCGCTCCTGTAACGCGAGTCACATGACCAAGATGGCACAAGAATCTGTGCTATGAGTCGTGGTACGAGTTTTTGAAGGGGCCTAGTATAAAACTATCTATTCGTATGTTACCCGCCAGTATTTATAACCTTCGGATTGCTGAATTGTGAAACAAAAGAAATTTTAAAAAAATCATTTTAATTTTTATTTAAGTAACTTTCAATTTACAAAATTTCAAACGGTGAAAGAAATTTTTATTTTTATAAAACTATGAAAATTTGCAAATTACGAAAGAAAAACAAAACTAACATCATTGCATTATTTAAAACTTAATTTCAAACAATTCAGTGCTAACGTAACAACACTCAAATAAATTAATTTAAAAAAATGTTTATCTCGTGGTGGTTCCACCAAAGCCCGTTGCCGAATGTGTACTTCCTTCTCGACTTCGACTTCGACTTCTGCTTCCACCCATAGATCCCCAGCCTCCTGATGAGCCCCAGCCTCCTGAACCCCAGCCTCCGGAATTATATCCTCTATTTCCAAATGTTTGTTGTGTGTAACCATCACTAAAACACAAGAGAGTCGTTACTTATCGATGCATTTTTACGTATGCGGCAATTAATTGTATATGCTGTGCGGTCCGGACAGCCGGACACATCTGCTGGACCCAGATGCATCCGGACATTGTCCAGACTACAGACCGGACATTGTTCGGACTGGACGCTCTGCGCACCGGACATATTTCTGTAACCCGTCTATGTCCGGATCGCATATACTGTACTGCTTTACTAATTATCCATTTCACATTTATTTGATGAATTAATTTGACAAGATTTGACAAATTTTTGATAAATTTCGACAAAATTTGACAAATTTTTGATAAATTTCGACAAAATTTGACAAATTTTTGATAAATTTCGACAAAATTTGACAAATTTTTGATAAATTTCGTCAAAAATTTGTATAAAAACCGCTTTACTAATTTTCTTTACCCTGTGTTTCTTCCGAATAAGTATCCTAGAAGTCCACCGGTCGCAGCTCCCGTCCAGAACCCACCAGCGCCCGAACCTGCCCCATCATTTCTTCGATTTCCTGAGCAACCTAGAAATAACAAATTAATTTAATCAACTCACATGCCAGTTTTTTTTGGTTATATTTTTTGTTTACTATCGGTTCCTCCAGACGTATAATCTGAACGGAAACCGGGGGGTGGAGGTGCTGATGCTCGGTATCCTGAACCCGTACCCGGGTCGGGCCTAGAATAATCATCTGTCGGACTGTATTGAGGTTGGTGTAGGCAGGAACGGTAGAATCCGTAAATCACTAATGCAATTATAGCAATTCCGATTAAATTCCCCATTCTTGATAACTTCGTGTTTGAGTAATCCCTGAAAGTAAACAAATAAAAAAAATAAAAAATGGAATATTTAAAAAACGAAAAATGTGACAGAATTGTGGCAGTACTCATTAGCCATTGAACAAAAATTCAAAATAATTTGTAAGAGTTTCCATTCATTAGTTGATACGCCACTTGTGTCTACACAACTTTATGTTTACCAATCATGGTGGCCAGAATGTCCTTTCGAAGCCTCCAGATAATATTCCAACTAAAAAAAAAAATAAAAAAAAAAATTACAAAACCAAATTCAAATTGACTAAACTCACAAACTTACACCACAAGACCCCTTGAGAATATCTTGATCACCAGAATGGTCATAGCCCTCACAATTCACATTAAGTCGTCCAAACGTTGTATGAGTCGGCATCTGCGCTTTGCATTCCCACTAAAAACAATAAAAAATAAATTAATATTTATTACTTCACACAACCTTATTAATATATTCATTACTTGAACTTCCGAGCCATCCCATCCCGCATTTTTACACTGAACTACTGTTGGCGCATTCCTACAACCAGCACTTCCCCCTAAACACTTCAATTGTGGCACGGGACCTCCTCTCCGATACGTTGTTTGCCGGTCCGCGTATAGCGTCAGAACCTGCAATTCCCTCAGTCGAACTTTGTCACTACCTATAATATATAAAGTACACAAATCTTTTCAGTCAATATTCATTTCAATTAAAAGACGACAACTTACCCCAACCAAATACCTCGGCACAAAGTATGAGAGTAAATATACAAACACTGATAATTTTGTTAAACCAATTCATCTTAACTATTAAATTTATCTAAAGTCGACCACTCAGTAAGCACTATATACATTAAATGATCAATGGGCATCATAACGAATCGACACGTTCATCAGGCAGATGACATCACTTCCTGTGCTAAACTAAAACCATCATCGTCAAATGATAAATTCATGAATTAAAATTATATTTTCGGTGTTTTAATAATTTAAATATTCTAAATATAATCATATTTTATATATTTTCCTGATTTTAGTTTAAACGGTAGAATTAGCAGCGACAAGAAAGAGTAGTGGATTAATTCGGAAACACAAGATACATTCTTGTTTGTGTTCTTTAGCGAAATCATGGCTGAGAACTTGAATGGCGGTCTGGATCACATTCAGACTCTTCTGCCGAACTACAGAAGTAAATATGCGTTTAGAGATCGAGCAGAACCAGAAGTATGGAAACCCCAACACATGGGGCTTTATAGATATCTGCCCAATGCTTACTGGTACTACGATACTCCGGACGGCCAAGACTGCATGTCTAAAATGTGGTTTTGCATGAAGGCAGGAGCGGTTTTGGGTAATAAAAAATAAATAAAACAAATTCGCACATATTGAATTAATTTATTCAAATATTTAGGTGGCGTTGCATCGATTTACGACGTCCTAATGTTCACTAAACCCGTCGGATACGCAAACGTTGCATTTCGAATTGCTCACGGATGGTTCTTCTCATCGAGTAAAAACCAAAGAAACATAAAAATGATCAAATTCCATCACTTAATTTAAAAACTAAATCATTTTTATGAATTTTAGTGGCTACCGGCGCCATGTATAGCGCTGCGGTGTGTACTTCTCTCGATTTGAGGCAGAGAGACGACAAATTGAATCATTTGGTGGGCGGAATTGTGGCGGGATGCACATGGGGCGCTGCTAGTGTGTATTTTTGAATGTTTTTTAATAGTTTTTTGAATGAATTAATTGTAATTTTTTTTTAACTTGTAGGAGGTCATTTTATGGGAGGAGGGATTATGAGTGGAGTACTGGCTTTAGTCGGCATGTACATTAAGGATTGTGTTCAATATGATCGAGATATTCTGCCGGCTGAGCGGAGTAGAGAGTGGGGATTTTGGCAAACTTATCCCCAATTTGATTTCACTATTAGTGGAGAAAATAAATTGGATGATCGAACGTCGGACAAATGTTATAGGAACACCAAATGGGCTTTTATTCCCCCGAGTACAGACTTGAATTAAAAATTAGATTGTACGATGTAAAGTTTGGTAGTTGTTATATGGATTGAAACATAGAATTACTGTATTGTATATTCCTAGAAATAAAAATAGGTAATATTTGAGATACGGTTGTACGGTTCTCATAACAGATGGCGTTTAGACGGTATACCTTTTTTATGTGATTTGAGAGTTGTGTTTTTGGGTTCAAAAGTATACTGGAAATTGATAATTTAATGGCCGATGTTTGAATGCTGAGATGGAGTTTACCAAGACGGGGTTTTTGGGTAAATCGTATTGACACTTAAATTGTTTAATGATTGCAGGTTTTATTTGGTTTTTTTCCAGATGAATCCGCGAAAAATGAGAAGAATACGGATAAAATGGTGGACGATTTGGCGACAGTGATGGGATTCAGCGGCTTCGGGAAAAAAGCCAAAACATTCGATGTCGATGCGATTTTCGAGCAGACAAAAAGAACTGCGATCGAATACAGCAAGAAAACACTGGAAGCTCGAAATATAGAAGAAGAAAGGCCCAAAAAAGTTAGAACTAATGATGAAACTGCTGATGGTGAACAAGGAGCACAAACGGAGGGTGAAGGGGATTACGAAAACGATGATGTGATCGGACCTCCGATGCCAAACGCCGAAACGGATCAAAATGATGACACGAGGACGAAGATATCAACAGCTGAAGAAGATTTTGTAAATTTTGTTTTGAGTTACGGTATTTTATTTTTTGTTTTATTTTTGATTGATTGATTTATTTATTTAAACAGATGAATGAAATGGATATTCCCGCGACACACGAGATCGAGCTTCAACACGGTTTTAAAACAGTTTCGTCTCTATCTGTTGATCCAGCTGGAGCTCGTTTTGTTAGTGGTGGTTACGATTACGATGTACGGTTTTGGGATTTTGCAGGAATGGATGCTTCATTACAATCATTTCGCACCTTACAACCTTGCGAAAGGTGCAAAAACAATTTTAAAAGTTAGAAAAATAAGTTCTTATTATAATTTAGTAATTAATTATTTTATTTTTAGCCATCAAATTCGTAATTTGGAATTCAGCATCACTGGAGACTGCGTTTTGGTCATCGCCGGAAACGCACAAGCAAAAATAATCGACCGTGACGGTTTTGAAATAATGGAATGCGTCAAAGGCGATCAATACATCACGGATATGGTCAATACAAAAGGACACGTAGGCATGCTTCACGACGGACGATGGAATCCTGTAGAGAAAAAGGAATTCATCACCTGCTCCGTCGATGGGTACAATTTTATTTTTTTAAAAATTATAAATTAAATTATAATTTCAATTTTTTAGAACTGTTCGTGTGTGGAACACACCGCACTGGAAAGCGCACAAAAACTTGGTGAAACCACGCGCTAAAAATGGACTTCGAACGCCGCCGTTATGCGTTTGCTACAATCGCGCGGGACAATTAATCGCGTGCGGATGCCAAGACGGTTCGATCCAAATGTGGGACAGGAGAAAACATTTCGTCAACACTTCATTTCTCATCCGGAATGCTCACACAAACGGATCCAACATGTCCTCCATTTGTTTTTCTTATGACGATTTGCATTTAGCCAGTCGTGGCGGTGACGACACGTTGAAGTTATGGGACATGAGAGCCACTAAAAAGCCGCTGCACGTGGTGCAGGATCTTTTTAATTTATTACCAATGACGGAATGCACATTCAGTCCGAACGATAAATTAGTTATGACAACGACGTCTATTCGGAAGGGAGAAACCAGTAGTTGTGTGAAGGTTTTTGAGCGAGATAGATTAAAATTGGTCACTACTATCCCTATAAACAACACGGTAATATGTTTATATCGAGTTTTATAGTTTTTATTTAATTTTTTACTTTGCAGAGCGCCGTTCGGTGTTTATGGCACCCGAAACTGAACCAAATCCTCGTCGGATGCTCGAATGGGAACATTAAAGTGTTTTATAATCCGAAAAAGAGCGATAGGGGCGCGAAATTATGCGTTGTTAAGACAAAACGGAAGGAGAAATTATCGGAAATGGTGTCCGAACGACAGATTATTACACGTAATATCGGATTTTAATTTAAATTTGGCTTTATAATAATTTAAAATTTTTAATTTATTTTTTTCAGCTCATGCGTTGCCGTTGTTCAAAGAGGAACGTGCAAGGAGTTCGCGTAAACAAATGGAAAAAGACCGGGCCGATCCGATCAAATCGCGTCGTCCCGATTTACCTGTTACAGGACCCGGTCAAGGAGGGCGCATTGCGGCTGCTGGAAGTACTTTATCTTCTTATATCATTAGGAATTTGGGGTTGAAGAAAAAGGTGGACGACGAACAGGATCCTAGACAAGCGATTTTGAAATTCGCGCAGGAAGCTTCAGATAATCCGTACTGGGTGTCGCCCGCATACTCGAAAACGCAGCCAAAGACAATTTACCAGAAAGTGGACACGGAGGAAGAAGAACCCAGTGCCAAGAAACCAAGAATTTAATTCAATATTGACAATTTTATGAATAATTTATTATAAAAATTAGACGTGTGCATTTTAAATGTAATTTGTATGTATAGTTTTTAATTTAAGTATATAAATTTATTTATTAGTATTTCGCGATTTTAAGTCAATTTGTATTACAGATGATGACGTCATATCGAACAATATCGTCATATCGAACAATATCGTCATATCGAACAATATCGTCATATCGAACAATATCGTCATATCGAACAATATCGTCATATCGAACAATATCGTCATATGAACAATATCGTCATATCGAACAATATCGTCATATCGAACAATATTGTCACATCGGGGTTCGTGATTTCCTGACCAATAGGAGCCCGATTCTTTGTGTATGAAAATTTTTTCTTGATTCAGGAAATGACGTTTCATTCCTGCGTAGTTTGTGTGTTAGGACTACAATTTTTGAAATGGAGTTCAGCAACGCGGGTTATTTGGACGAGTCCGAGGAGAAGGAGAAGAAAACTGATGAAAAAATGGATGATTTGACTGCGATCATGGGATTTAGCGGTTTTGGAAACGGTAAAAAAGCAAAAACATTCGATTTCGACGCGATTTTTGAGCAGACTAAACGAACCGCTATTGAATACAGCAAAAAAACATTAGATGCTCGAAATGAGGACGAACACCCACCCGAAACGACCGAAAATGATGATAAAAACGACAAAGCAGATGCTGATAGTGCCCTAACGGAAACTGATGATTTCATCGGACCACCATTACCACCAGTACCTGATATCGATAACGACACGAAAATATCAACAATCGTCGAAGATTACATGAACGAAATGGAAATTCCCATAACGCACGAAATCGAGCTCCAACACGGCGTCAAAGCTATCTCATCTCTATCTCTCGACCCCGCCGGATCGCGTTTTGTCAGTGGTAGCTACGACTACGAAGTTCGTTTTTGGGATTTTTCAGGAATGGACGCGTCTTTACAATCTTTTCGCACCACCCAACCTTGTCAAAGCCACCAAATTCGCAACTTGGAATTCAGCATCACCGGAGACACAATTTTAGTCGCATCTGGAAGCGCGCAAGCGAAAATAATCGACCGAGACGGCTTCGAACGAATGGAATGCGTCAAAGGCGACCAATATGTCACGGATATGGTCAACACTAAAGGTCACGTAGGGATGCTCAACGACGGCCGATGGAATCCCGTGGACAAAAAGGAATTCATCACTTGCTCCGTCGACGGAACCGTTCGCGTTTGGAACACACCGCACTGGAAAGCGCATAAAAACCTAGTGAAACCACGCGCTAAAAATGGACTCCGAACGGCGCCATTATGCGTTTGCTACAATCGCGCTGGACAATTAATCGCGTGCGGATGCCAAGACGGGTCGATCCAAATGTGGGACAGGAGGAAACATTTCGTCAACACTTCGTGTCTGATCCGGAATGCTCACGCGAACGGATCGAACATGTCGTCCATTTGTTTCTCGTACGACGATTTCTTTTTAGCTAGTCGTGGCGGCGACGATACATTGAAGTTATGGGACATGAGAGCGACTAAAAAGCCGTTGCATGTGGCGATAAATCTTTTCAATTTATTACCGATGACGGAATGCACGTTCAGTCCGAACGATAAGTTAGTTATGACCACTACATCGATCCGAAAAGGGGAAAATTGCAGTTTTGTTAATTTCTATGAGAGAGATACGTTCAAATTGGTTACTAGTGTTCCGATAAATAATACGAGCGCTGTCAGGTGTTTGTGGCATCCGAAAATTAATCAGATTCTCGTCGGATGCTCGAATGGGAACATTAAAGTGTTTTATAATCCGAAGAAAAGTGAAGGAGGAGCGAAATTGTGCGTTGTTAAGACGAAACGGAAAGAGAAATTGTCCGAAATGATTTTGGAGCGACAAATTATTACGCCTCATGCGTTGCCGTTGTTTAAGGAGGAACGTCCGAAGAGTCGGAGGCGACAGATGGAGAAAGATCGGGCTGATCCGATTAAGTCTCGTCGTCCGGAGTTGCCCGTTACGGGGCCCGGGCAAGGTGGGCGAATTGCGGCCGCTGGGGGAACTTTGTCTTCGTATATAGTTCGGAATATGGGGCTGACGAAGAAGATTGATGATGATCAGGATCCTAGACAAGCGATTTTGAGGTATGCGAAAGAGGCAGCGGAGAATCCGTTTTGGGTGTCGCCGGCCTATGCGAAGACACAACCGAAGACTATATATCAGGCAGCGGAAGTGGAGGAAGATGAACACGAGGCGAAGAAACCTAGAATTTAATTTAAAATTGAGTTTGGTCGATGTTGAGATATATTTTTGTAATTTTCTATTATGGAAATATTAGTGATGATAATAAACACAGATCTAGTGCCTAATGTTAAAACCGAGTTGAAAAATAAAAATTTAAAAATTATTGTATCTTTACACTGAAATAATAAAAACATTTTGTTATAATATATTAATATTATATTATTATTTATAAAATCGAATCAAAATACTGATTGAATCTCGAACGAGGCGTTGGATAAAGTTGGTGATGTCACACCTTCCGAATGATGAATCAAACTTGAAAATAATATGCAAGTTTTTAATACTTGAATTCACAAATTTTGATTGAAAATAACACCATGGTATGCATGGTGCGTGCATTAATTTGTTAGTTTGTTTTAGTTTAATTTATTATGCTACCATAGATGGCGTTGATTATGACTAAGCGGTAATTTCAGTGTTATTACTTTTATGAATTTCATCGCTCAGTTTATTTAATATTATTCTTCATACGGACTGAATAGAATTTTTCCTGCAACGATGACGATAAATGTTGCAATGGCTTTTGTTTAGTATATTCCGATTGACATGTGACAGCCAGATGCGCTTCCGTAAATCCATCACAACAGTCGAACCAAATGGATGGCTACAGATTTATAAGGTAATTACGATGTTTTTTATTATTCATAACTCAAGTATTTACATAAATACGGTTGTACACATGCAGCACTGCACAGAAAAGAGTATTTTGATCTGAGCGAGACACGAAAATGAGTTTGAATGTAAAAATGCAAATTTTCGGCAGTGCTTTGAATTTTTTTCTACTTTTTGCACTTGTGTCTTCGTATTCCGTCAACCGAAGAGACCCAGGCAGTTGGGATGAACTGGACGATGATGCAAGGGCTAAACTACACCAAGTTGTAGAAGAGTTCAATAGTGGAAATGAAGAAGTACGTATCAAAATTTTGTTTTTATTATTAAGGAAGTTTTGAGTAAGAGTCTTAAAAATATTAGTTGAATAAATTTGTTGTGCCAAAGTTGAAAATTTTTAACAAAATTGAGATATATTTGGTAAATGGCAACAAATCTGATAACTTTTCGGTGAATATGAACAACATATGAGTATTTAATGTTGAATATGGACATATTTGAGAAATTGTACAATAGTAGAGAAATCTGATTTTGCAATCAAATTTTTATTTCCATATTTTATTTATTTAGGGAGCAAGAGAATTGCTGGAGAAATCAGATTTAGACCCAGAAATGAAAAAAGTTGTTGAAGCAGCCTTTGAAAATGAACAAAAAGAAAATCCTGAAGAAGAAAAAGCTGATCCAGCTGAAGCTGAAGAGGACAAAAATGAAAATCTTGAAGCAGAAGTGAATGATGTTGACGAAATGAGTTTAGATGATAATAAACAAGACATCATCGATCCAATACCAGTTATGCCTACCTTGGCTGAAATGTCCAAAGATGGAATATTAAAGTCACCCAATGTTGCCAAACAGACCAACATTGAAACTGAAGATGACTTAAATACCCAAGAAGCCAAGAAGAACTTCAATGCCATCTTGGAAACCGTTAAATCGGCAACGACGGATCTTGAAGAAGCGGTCAAAGAGGGGAAAGTCGACATGGAAAAAGCTTTGCAGCTGACTGATTTGGAAAATGTAGTTTCCTCTTTCCAGAATTCATTTGATCAATAATTATTGATTATTGTACAACATGAATTTGAATAAAAGTCAAATATGATTTTATATTGGGTGTATAATTTTTTTTAATAATCTAATAGTACAATCTAAAAATAAAACTTTCCAGTGTGTGTGTGTGTGTGTGTGTGTGTGTGTTTATATAATATTAAAATTCTTTCTTCTTATTTTACATGATATATCAAACTTGTTGATACCTGAAGATCATACATTATTCACTGATCTGCTTTCACTTCCGGCCTTTTTGTGCAGATTAAATAAGACATAATGGAGCACTAAATCATAACAGTATTTGTACTCGGTCTGAAAAGAAATTGATTTTGATTTTACATGACATCATTATTTGTGAAGTTGTGGACATGCTTTTGCAATGGTTGGTGTGCATACCATATTTTCAATGAGCGCTGGTCTATGCCGCCTCACTGTTTTGACAGCTTGGAAAACATCAACTTCTTGATGTTGACGCACTTGCTCGATTGCAGAATTTGCGGCACAGTAAACACCAACTCTGCTAGCTCCATCACTAAATGTAATTGTGGAAAACCAATTTAAAGCGTTATTGCATTAAAAACTGAAATATTGGATTGATGAGTTTATTGACTGTTTATGACCTATTTCGATTGAATATGATACCGTACCTTTATTTGAATTTTTATTAATTTTTTTTTTAGATTATGGAATTGGGCCACAATCAAACATACCTAGATATTACAAGAACTGGTCCAAACCCCGATCTCTGCCGCCACCTCTCCACCATATTCATGAGTTCTACAAGTGCATTAGTTGATGTTGGAACTCGATGTCCCATTGGCCAACACATGAACTGGAAAAACTGAACTGTTTTTGGTTCTGCCTTAACACCAGCCATCAACTCTTGTAACGAAACGACCTAAGGTAAGAAAATTCATTTAATACATCATTTTTCTACAAAAATTATGCAAATTATAATATTAGGACCAATAAACTTAATGAAAGTAATTATTGTGGGCTTGCGGCACTAATTTTAAGTTATGATTTCTGGTAGCCAATAATTATTATTTCCAACTAGTTCACTTGTCCTTTAAAGAATATACTGATGACAGAATGAGGTAAAAAAGATTTGTATTGTGGGATATAAACAAAATCAAACATTCAAACCTCAGGATTATTATTGGTTGTTTGAAGTGCAACTGGTGTTTGTCTATTGGGCTCGGATCGGAGCTGTAAGGATCATGCGGAATATGACGCCAAATCATGCAAAAATGGCTAAAAAAATTACTTAACAACAAATAAACATTACATACTAAGAAGGTTACGACTCGAGGATTTACAGTACATATTTTTTTCTAAAAAAATTGTTTTTGTTTGGCTGGTTACCTTTTTGTTGATTCTGAAGATCCATGTTCTGACATTAGGATAATGGTTACTGGAAACTGATTCAACAGTAAAAATAGGTCCATATTTGACAGTTTTGCCATTTTCAGGCCAGAAAGATGGATATTGCTAAAAATAGACAATAATGATTCTTGTTATAGAAATATTTCAAACTAGTTTTTTACCTTATGTGGATCTATTTTTTCTTTTTCATTTTTTTCGACATTATTTTTTTCATCAGTTGGTATCTAAAAGAAACACATTATTTCAGTTTAAGGATGAATTTATATGAGCACCAAGCTCTTACTACTACAGTTGAAGGGTTGCATAGGATAACTACACTTTTGCAGTCATGATCATACACCAATGACCAAACGTCTCCCATTGTGTGTTTCATAGGCCATTCAGTCACAATGTATTCGTTACATCTGTCATATCCCTACAAAATATTCAGGAATAACGAGAACGAGATAAATGGAGAATTTTAGTTGTGGAATAAATCAATAAAATTTAATTCTTACATCGACAAACACTGCGTTGATGTAATCTGTGCAGTCGTTTCCTTGAAACGATGTCAAATATGGCCGCGAATTGTCGGCTAGAAATGTGTTATTTATATAAGTCATAGGCGATATCTTTTGTTTGAATAACTTACGTGGTACCACAATAACATCTCGATTTTTTTCCCTGTTTTCCAATCGGTGTCCACCAGCACAGTCTCCGATGGTGAATTTTGGGGCCATTTTACAAATCTGCTGGAATTCTCGTTCATAGTCGTTCATTCGTTTCAATCCCTTTCGCTGAGATTTCAGTTTCATTTTCTGTGATAAATCGGCCAAAGGGAACCATGAATTGCCACATACCACAAATTCTTCTAATGTTTCATAAATAAATTTGTATTGTTCCTGTATAAACACAAGATTTGATGTGTGTGTATACTGTTTATAGATTTTTGTCAAGTGTTTACTACATACCAATGACTCAACTAAGCCTTTTCTTGAACTTCTTAACTTTTTACAGAAATTAAAAACGTCAAAAACGCCATCTTCTTCGGAATACTCTAAATTTGCATCGATAGCGATAAATACGCCGGTTCTGCCTGCACCATCACTAAATCAATTTGTGGTTTTCAAAATTACAAATAAAGTGCAAAACAAAGAATAGTTTAACTTGGTAAGCATCGTGTTGAACTAATTAATAACTTGTAATAACTTACTTGCAATGCACCACAATTGGTCCAGAATCTGGAATGGTTTTAAGGAATAATCGAACTCGTCTTCTGAACTCCAGCAAAGCGCTAGCAAAGGGGCAGCAATGGGAGTGCCATTCTGTATAATGGTATTGGTACACAGTTCGTTCTTCTTCTCCCTACAAATTGTTGGGGTAGAAGCAATTTTTTTTTAATGTCTGATCTTAAGATCTTAAATTCTTTAAGATCAATAATTCATTTATTTTACCTTTTTCATTTTGATGGTTCTTATAACAAAGTTGGCAAGTTGTTCAAATTGAACCACTGTCACTTGAATCATTCCATACTGCTCTGTCTGGTTTATGTTGTTGGGCCAATATTGATTGCACATGACCTGAATGAAAAGCCATTATGACAGTACACAAATATCTTAAAACGTTTGGAATGCTTTATTTCTTTTTTAAAAATGGAATATTTTAAAGGTATGGTAAGAGCTTCTATATATGGCTACTTTGAAGCCACAGTATGGTAACTATTCAACATATAAAACCATACTAAATATAGGCAAATAGTTTGAGTTCACTGCTCTTTTAAACATTTTTTTTCCCACATGGTGATTAGACACCTGCTGTCATTCACATTACATAACTAAATTATTTCCCAGCTTCTTCAGTACCCATTAGAATAATTCAATTATATATTAAAATGCGTTAAATCAACCGTTGAAGCTTAAAAAGAAAAAACATTGAAATTGAATTTCATTTGAATATACATATTATACGTGAAAGAAAAAATAGGCTAGGTTAATAGAATTTAGGCCATGTGGGATTTTAACCCAAAAAAAATTCTTGACCTTGGACTTAAATTACCGTACTCATATTTTTTTCTTATTTTTTTTCTTTTTTAAATTTCATTTTTTTCCCCCCCATTCTTTCACCCTCATTCAAAAATCTATTTTGAACACTAGGGATGAATGTTTGTTTATTTTCATGTGTGTGGGAGATGTCTTATCTATTTTAGGGTAGTAGTTTATAGCCAAAGATGCATACTGGTAGTTTGCTTACCTTTATGAAGTCAAATGTTTTAGTCAGCATGATGATGCAGGGTGTCTGCACTTGCCAAACCATCCTCCATAAATCATTGATGGTTTTCTCACTTGGCCCTTGAGTTGCTATGTAAGCATTTGGTTTTAAGATGCTCTGGTAATGGAATGTCTGATGTAAGAATAGCTGTCATTATTTTTTTATTTATCTCAAGTACTTACATCAATCCATGATGCATTAATGTAATCCGTATCCGGTACACCAAACATTGTATCCAGAACTACCCGGTTGTAGTCATCTAAAAAAAAAAGAAAAAAGGAAAAACATGTTGATTTGTTGTTCTCATTTTGATGCACAAATATGTCCTAACTCTTTTCACTTATAACGGAAAACAGTTCAATAATTGGATGACGTGAAGCGAGCGGAATCCTTCCTTTCATGTTTGATTTGAGCTGTTATTGTAGGACATTCCTCTGAACGGGTAATCAATAACTTGGCACTAAGTGCGGCGAACAAAAGGTGTTTTTGGTTCGTGCCACGGTATTACGTAGGACATGTTTTTATTATAAGTGACACTCAAAAAAGGGAACTAGTTTAGTAAATAAAACATTCTGTTTCCGGTTATTAGCAAAGTCATATGCGACACTCCTTGAGTATATACTGTACAAACATTGGGAAATGACCTGTCAAAATCCAAAGTATGTTTGGTTTATTGATCAATATAACATCTGTTCTGACGTTAAGCAGTAAGGTAAAAAAAAAATGATTGTTGTCATGACTGTGGAAATAAATATCGGAAATATTATCAATATGTGTGTATCTTAAGGGTACTGTAGGACCAAGGTCAACCAAAGAAAAACTTTTAACTAAGAACACTTGTAATCCAGATGTCTGTTTAATGTTGAAATAACCTTAAGGTTTAATGCATTTGTTCCACTAAAGATAACGTTTCTGAGGCTAAGCCAAATGTTCAATAACAAGAATAATGGCTCTCAGAACTAACTATAACACTTTTGATCACATATATTATCAGGGAAATTTTTTAAAACTAAGTGAAGCTTATTATATAGCACCTGTTGGTACTAATTTTTCTTTGACAGATGTCATACATCTTTTTTACTGTTTTACTGTTAAAAAAAATAGTTGTGCCTAATTTAGGTGATTTACAACATTCAAATATTTTTTTTAGTCATTGTATTTTTAGTGGCTTAAGATGATAATTTTGTTGTTAAAATTTTATTTGTCTACGTAGTACATTATGGCCATCTGCCAAAAATAAGACTGTCGGCACGAATGTCGAAGATTCTGCACGACTTTTCTTTTTCCGGATGGTTACCCACGAAGAACCCGGAGATATTTTATTGCCAATATCGACTTGTCAAGAGTTTTTTTTTGTTTTTTGTTTTGATTCAATTGTTTAATAAGGGCATGGGCACTTATTTATTCCATTGCTGAAGTCTGGACGCAAATTGGAGACAGTTGACCCTTTTCTTCTAGTATAATGTGTTTACATAGACCATGAAAGTTAAGCAGCCGTTGTCATTTGGCTCTATCAGTACTCTTAAGAGTTGCCCCATCCTTGCCTGATTTAAGGAACAGTTCATGTGGCAAAAACATCTGCCACCAACCACTAACATAACTGGTTGTCTGGTGTTTTCCTAGTTTTCAGTCCAAATGAAATGGTTCTTCACTAACATGTTCCACAGGGTGTGGTATAACATTTAAGTTAGGTATCCAGATGGAAGCTGAGCTGGCAACAGTGAGTTAGGTGGACAATCGGTTAATAGTGTAGAAAGATCAAGATCTTATGGTTCTTGAGTTGGATTGGATCCAATTAAAATCAGCTTTTAATTGGAATTCGGCGTTAATTTGAACTTGGCGTTTAATTAGAACCTAACCTACTGTATAAAGAAATAAAATAAAGGAAACTGGATTACTTACATGGTATCATTTTTTTATTCTGAGTTTTGACTTCATTTGCTGGTTTTGATGCATGCCTTGTGCTGTGTGTTTCCACCCTAGTTATCATCTGAAATAAAAAAATTTTATTTGTATTTTTTCTTCTTCAAGTATACTGAGAAATGAATAAAATTATATATTCATGAATTTTAGGAAACCAGGGAAATGGAATACATAATATTTTTGTTTTATTAATAATAAATTCATATTAAAAAGTAACAATTGTCTGTATTAAGTGCGTAGATTTACTTGGCTTAAATAGTTTAAGTTATGAAACTTTCTTAGTTAATTATAATTGAGTACTTCAAAAATGAGTAATGGAAATCGCTAATCATGAGTCATCACAAAGATGTTTGGATTTTTATCTTCTTCAATGCACTTGTCTAGGTTCATGGAAAATTTCACTTAAATTGACGGGATGCGAAGATTTTCTTCTATTTTTAGGTGTAGGCAAGTCGCCAAAGAATACTTTTTTTTCCTCAAGTTGTCCTGGGAATTTATGCTTTTAAGCAAGGACGCAATTGACTAACAAAAAAAAATAAAATTCAAGAAAAAGATCAATTTGAAATATAAAAAATGTACACTCAAACTTATTGACAAGTTTGTCACTTTATTTTTGTGCAGGTGAAAAGATGTGATAAGACTTTGAATACGTGCCAAATTTCACCATTTCTGCAAAGTATTTCTTTTCTTAGTTTCGTTGGTATCTGCAAAATTTGACGTCAATCTCTGATGCTATGATAATAAAGTAGAGGGGGCAGTTACCTAACATGAAATGGGAAATGGGCTCGTTTTCCCATCTTATTTATTTATATTTACAAGAAAAAATCAAAGTAAATTGCATTACCGCGCATTTTATTGCTAAATTTTTAAAGTGGATTAAGAAATGGAACTGCTTTTAGTCTACCAATTATAATTTATCGTTTACTACAAAATTACTAAATTATTTTTATTGAATTAACCTTCAATGGTGAAATACAACTGTCTTTGCTTGGAATCTTTGATATCGAAAGCCGAAAGAGAGCGCGAATGGGCTTTACCGCTATGATCTGACAAAAGAAACATCTTAAGATTTAGTAATGTGTTTTGGTCTTTTGGGACATTTCTAGTGCTATTTGTTTCATGCGTAGAACTACTAATGCTTCTTCAAGATGATTGGATCATTGGATTTTGGCAAAACACTCAAAACCAACCATAAAACCAAAAGATTTTGAAAACAAAAAGCTTTTAAAACATCTTCAGTCAAATTAAAAATGAGGTGGAGAAAAGAGTAGAACTTGTTTATGTTGTTTGTACTGTTTTTAGATACCAAACATTTGCAGTAAATGGTCATAAAACACTCAAAAAACCACTAATGTTGTTTATGAAGCAACATTATGGTGTCATAATTCGCTTTCTTTTGCACTTTTGATTTGCTCTTTGACTTTATTAACACTTAACAACAATAATAAGAAAAAAAATCTAATGGAATGCCGAAATAATGCAATAAACAGTGGGAAAAAAATTCATGTTTGTCCATTCCATTGTGACATCTAACTTTATTTGTTTTACTTACTTAAATAATGCAACCTTAACTATTTAGTTTTGCATCACTTAGGACAGAAAGTTGATATGTACCATGTGATTGATGATAGCTCGTTAAGTTGAGCTGTAAACATGTTGTCAGCTAAAATTAGTGCAGTGTTTTGTTATGTAGAATTTCAACTAGATTATTTGAAGAATTTTTCTAGAGAGGATGTGACTGTGCAAACTTTAGAGCCACAGAACAAATAAACATTTCACCAGCCATTAAGTTGATTGAAACAATTAACCATCCTGTAAGTAAATGGTAGTTTCAATCAACTAATAGATAATTACACTAGTTTCTTCCATTAATTGAATGAACCTGTTTAGCTTGTATTCCCTATCCATATCATTCATATCAGTTTGCATCCTGTAATTACATAAACCAAGTTGTATAACTGCAATGGATGGGTTTTCTTGTCACCCAACTTACAAGTTAGATATGGCACAATGGCTTACTTTTTTGTCTTTGGTTTTTTTCTTTGGGATGCACATGTAAGTCATGGCCACATTTTCTTTAGGGATAACATAATTAGATTGTGGCTAGAAAATTTAATTCTAATGAATAAATCAATATAAAATGATGAAATTTAATCAAGTTTTACAAATACCAAGAAAATATAATCCAAATAATGTTAATTCAACAATAACACATGTTTTTTCATACCCATATTAAAAAAACAAAACATATTTACAACATTCTAACTAAAATCAACATAATACTAAAAAAAAAAAATACATACCTGCCATTCTCCGCGGAACAAAACGGGATATTGACGCCGTTGTTCGACGTGTTTAGCGTAATTCGATAACGGGACCGGTATAACTGGTATGGCTTTGAGTGCTCGTTCCTGTTCAGCTGTGGATAAAAGTCCCCGATTTAACATTGTCAACTGCAATTTGGCCGGCAACACGGAATGAGTATTCTCTACGGGTGAAGTGTCCCGGTGTCTCCGCCCTTTGGGTCTCCTGATAGCGGCATCTCTTTCCCCCGTACCATACATGTGTTGCTCAGTGCTCTCCTTACTCCATACTTGCATCTGTTTGTCTTTTCTTTTCTTCGCGTTCCCTTTCGATGCCAACAGAACCCCATGAGCACCTATACGTAATCGCGGCATTCCGTTACGCTAAATATCTTCCAATTTGAGATTAGATATGTCGTTCGTCTGTTTCCAATCTATTGCTTGCTGCTTCTGCTACTCATCTTTCTATTTTTCTTCCTCATCTCCTCACACCCCGGCATTTTGCCAAGAGCAGCGCCACCTAGCGGGATGCTGAATCGATTGAAAGGCATGAGACTTGGTCTATTCATCAGCAGGTGGGTTGGGTTGGTTAACTTTATTTTTTATTTTTTATTTGTTTAAGTGATAAAATCAATACAATTTGGGTTTTAATTCAAGACTACTTGAATATTCAAGACTACTTGAATTCTTATCTCTACGTGAGCAGATGGCGCTGATAAAAATTTATTTGAGATTAAAATAGTGGGCGGTGGACATTAAGCGCAAAAAAAAAAAAAAATAAGTAAATAAATAAAATGTACGGTAAATAGAATTTTTTTTAAAAAAAAAATTTCTTAATGACCTTGTTATAGAGACCATGCAAATAGTGTCATTAGAAAAGCGTGTCGCCTTAATGGCGCTATTTATAGCCTACCTCTTACTTTGCAGTGCTTCAGCAAATATGACGATGAGGAAAACATCGGAAACAATCAAGTTTGTTGTATTCGCATGTAAAGAATGAGCCGGGACAATGTGTAGACGTTTGTTACGTAGGACTTTTTCATTTAATTAAGTGTAATTTGAACTTTAAATTGGATAATTGCTGGTATAAATGAAAGAAATATGTATTGCGTCGTTACGACTAGTTTATAGTTTGTTGTTGGTTTATCTCATCGTGGCAACGCGCCGGAAGTGTCGGCCGGGTACTGTTGGCAGGACGCGAGGGTATTGTCATATTGATATGACAACAAATTATGGTTAAATGGAAGTTTTTATTATTACCTAGGAAAGTTTTTATAGTTTTTTGATGAAAATAAAAATTCTTACCAGTTGTAGTTGTGGTTAGATTCGATTTTGGATTTATTTTGCATTTTCTTAAATTCTTGCATTTTGTGCAGTGTCTAATTGTAAAAAAAAATAATTGATGTACGAAAGTGTACAAAATATTTCCTTAGCCTGTTGAATCGTTTTCAGACTCCATGTGGAACATTTATTTCATTCTTTAACTCTCAATGTTTAATGGAAAAATCATTGAAAATGGGTCTTTAATTTTTTTACTCATATGAACTTGCATGAAAAGCAAAAAAAAAAATTATTTCCAAGGAAATTGAATCATCTTTCAAAGAACAAAGAACAAAAAGATAGAAAGCCACTGACAGATCTTTTTTTTTTACGGGTGAAGTGAGAGACGTTCTTTTTAACACTGACATTGAACTAGTTCAACCATAGAATCTAGATATTAGTTCATGTACTGAGAAATTGAGAACTCTTTTTTCTGCAAAGCTTTCTGAGCAAAATGATCTTATTTCAATCTAATTTAGTTTGGAAATATTTGAGCTGGAACTGTTTGCGCCACATTTTTCAAGAAAAAATTTATGACCTAATCTAACTTGTACTTACTATCTGATCTCTACTCTATACAACTGAAAATCATTATTCCATTTCATTGAAATCTGAAGTTGTGAGCTAGCGCCTTGTTATTGTGTCGCAAAATGTATCAAAAATATATTTGTTGGCAATTTTTGCATCTTAAAATCTAGACTCTTCGAATATAATTACCAACTCAAAAATTTCTATATATATAATATAAAACTCAAAATATTATGAAGTGACTTGGCAGCATCAAAGATTTCTCAATTCTCGAGAGAGCGTAAAACCCGAGATATCCAAAACCAGTTGCCATATTTGTTCTTGCTTGTACAAACACTAAAGATAAGAAAATTAATACCTGGCAAACTTGATTGTAGGAATCATCAGCACCAATATGAAGGATGTCACACACGCAAACCATATCCAAGTAGACTCAGGTATCTTGCAACAAAATGGGTCCCCATTTTGTATGAGAGAAGAGTTGGTAGTTGTAATGTTTTCTTCCATAGGTGTTTTGGCTTAGTGGATTTGTTTGTTGTTTTTGGACGGAAAAATCAGCTGTGAGGTTACTTTTTTGATGATTTGCAACATAATTCTCTGTGCCAAGGTTGCATCAAGCATTTGGTTGCAGATTTTATATCTGTTTCCGCTTTTATCTTGGCCAGTTTCCTTTCATTGACTTGTTTGTGGTATTTACCAAAGGGTAGCGTTTGTTTTTATGCACTGCAGTTTTATTGATATTTTATTATGTGTAAAAGTTATGGTGTTGTGAATGTACACGCTTGTTTGTGCTAGCAGGTTGATATTTTTATGTCTCTCGTATTGTTTTTATATTAGAAATCGTAATACAGTTCTATTTTTACCATAAATAATTTTTATATCGCGTTTTAAGGCTGGTTAGTAATTATTAAATTGTTTAAATAGTTGTGTTAATTGTATAATAGTGGTTGTTTCATTCAACAAAAACATCAGTGAGTGTTGGTGCGCCATAACATTATCTAAGTTATTTTTTTCGTATTTAACCAATGCTATACTTCACTGTATATCACCTCCAGGATTGTATCAATACTAAAAGAATAAGATTGATTCGTTAACATTGCATAATGATGATTAATTTTGTAAGTATTTTAAATATCCCATAAAAAATTAATGGTTTTTTATGTTTCCATGTCAGAAGTAAATATAAATATAAAATCCATTTGATGCACTGTACTGAGTAATGCTGCCAATACAATCTGGAAAATGAACCAATAAGAAAGACAACCAGTATGGATATAAATTATGTAAGTTTTCTCACTTCCTGTAAAATTTTTTAGTTGATGGTACGGTGTCTAAACTTTCCTTTAAAAGATATTGCTTGCATCCTAAGACAGAGTTTTTTATATAAATAGGCCAATCAATTTGTTTTACATCGAATAAAAAAATCTGAGATTTAAAAGTAAAATAAAAACAGTCAGAATTTTATATCATTTTTGGGGTATTACCAAGATTGGGTAAATAGAGAGAATGGTGGTACAGCGAATCATCCGCTGTACCACCATTCTCTCTATTTATCCAATCTTGGTAAGGACCAAGTATTGATAAATGATCCGCTGCGGATCATTTATATTTTATACATTTAATACTTGGTATTAGTTGCAGCACTTCAGTTTGTCATGCACAGTCATTTGACATCATACTCTACTGTACATCGGGAATGACTGAATGTCAACTGTACATCGTGAATGACTGAATGTCAACTGTACATCGTGAATGACTGAATGTCAACTGTACATCGTGAATGACTGAATGTCAACTGTACATCGTGAATGACTGAATGTCAACTGTACATCGTGAATGACTGAATGTCAACTGTACATCGTGAATGACTGAATGTCAACTGTACATCGTGAATGACTGAATGTCAACTGTACATCGTGAATGACTGAATGTCAACTGTACATCGTGAATGACTGAATGTCAACTGTACATCGTGAATGACTGAATGTCAACTGTACATCGTGAATGACTGAATGTCAACTGTACATCGTGAATGACTGAATGTCAACTGTACATCGTGAATGACTGAATGTCAACTGTACATCGTGAATGACTGAATGTCAACTGTACATATATCCCAAATGACACATTAAAATGCACAATTTGAAACGGAAGTGGTCAGTAGAAAACCAGATGTTTACCTTTCTGTCTTCTGCTGACAGTGAATTCCATAATTCCATCATGTTATTATTCGAGAAGGACCATTCTTTGGTTAGGAACGTTTTAAGAATATAATTAAATTTCCAGAATTTATTAAATTGATTTTTTAATCTGAATTGAAAATGTAAAGAATTATAAAGATTATATTGCCTGCAATACTCACTGAGATTTTTTCTGGCATAAATTTAAGAGAAGATCTGCTGGATAAATAAATGTGATATAATCCAACATCATGAAGAAAGAAAATGTGAGATTATTAGTAGGAGTCTGTGTTTGTAATGGTGCTCTGATCATCTGGCAGAATGGATTTTTGTAGATTGTTTCATGCAAGTATTTGGAATAAATGCGACTGGCTAAGGGATTCAAGCCACCTGTTGTGCAGTTGTATACTTTTACTTCATTTCCACTGAGAAAAATTGGAAAATATTAAAAACAGATGTTCTTTAAGGCAGATGAAAATGAAAAAAATTATCAAATATTTACTTTTGCAAAGCTGTTTCTCGAGCTGCAGCTATAACTAGGTTTATGCACACATCAACAGGAACAAGATCTACACAATTATTCACGCAACATTGAATATTCCTCGTCAGTCCCGTGGCTATCGCAAGAATAAATCCAGATGAATGGTTAAAACTGTCAACCCAACCCTGCAAACAAACCAAAACTTAAGCTGACTATAGTTGTACTTGTTAATGTCATAAAAAATTTACCGCATATGGCTCATGAAGAGATGATGACACTATAGAAGGTCGCACAATGGCAGCAGGTATATTGCCATGATCTTGTTTAATTAATGTTTCCGCTAGACATTTTGTGAATGTATAGGAATTTGGATGGTCACCAATTAGAATGGGACTAATTTTTTCTGTTATGACTTCACTGAAGTTGCTGAAAAGAGTATATTAGATACAATAGTCACTAGTGAGAATGGATTGTTTTGTTTTACTTGATTATTTCAATGATGGTTTTTGGTGGCACGATCGCTGGGTAAACAATTTCATCTATGAAACTTTTTGTGCAATTGCTGTAAGCTGTTGAAAGATGAATCAATGCCTATAGAGAACCGTAGAAATTGTAAACTGACAATCTTAAGATTTACATATTTAGATGTACATATTTTTAAGTTAACTTACGACAAGAGAATGCATTTTTCTGCAGAGTTGCAGCAAGAAATTAATGGGCATTAGATTGCTGCGAATTGATTGTTTCAATGGTTCAGTAAACCGAACAGATGCTGCAAAGTGAAATACAACTGACACATTTTCCGTAAGGATTTTCACGTTATCAATGCTTAAGTTAAAGTCGGGTTCCGAAATTTCACCATTTATTGAAATTATTTTGGATAACGCTTCAGGATTTTCAGATCTTAATCTATCAAATATCTATGTAAAATAAAAAAGAAAAAGTGGATTCTTAGTCTGACAAGGAGGGGAGTATAATGGGAGTATAATAATCCATGATTGTGTAACTTACGGTACCTTAGAATTGAGCAGTTTTTCCACTCTACACTTTGTATCCATTTGATTTTTACTTCTAATAAGAACATAGATGTTCTTAATATCAGGACAAGATCGGAGTAGCTTCTCTACTAATACTTTTCCCATAAAACCTGTAGCCCCAGTGATAAATACACTTCGAGCACTATAAAAGTTTGAAAGTGAGGAACCATTAGCCATTTTTCTATCTGTAAAACACTCTAAATGAAATGAGTCAATGAAACATACATATGAAACACACTTGCACTATTTAATTATGTATGCTAATGTTTTTTTGTATCTGCAGAATTTTTAAATGAAAACCATCTGTTAGTTACAGTGATGTGAAAATCAGTAAAAATTATTTTTATTTATTTTTATTTTTATTATTTTTTTTGATGGTCTATTATTAAGAACACATTTTTTATACACATAATCTTGTCTAAAATTTCTCATGTGGTCGGTGATCATAATTCACAAGAAAAGAAGCAGATGAATTTTTTTTTCTTTTCTAACCGGCCTTAGGTTTTTACCAGACCCCGATCCCGAAAGTAGGCAATGCCAGACTGCCCCTGTGCACAGATGGTTTGTCCTGGAGTTATAGATCAGTAAATGTAATTAGTGGTCTCAGCTTGAAATTACATTAACATGTTCAAGTTACCTCAGGTTATTGTTGATGAAATTTTCTCAATAGACAAAATTTGATTTCAATTTTTTTTTAAAGAAAAATAACACCCTTATAATTATATTTGACATTGGAAGTATGCACTGGAAGGGTATACCCACCCAGTATGGTTAAACTTACCTGTATAAATGCATCATTTTCAAATGATTTAAAGGGTTTATGACATCACGTTTTTTATTAGTCCATTAGATCAAGTTTTCCTTTTAAGAACATCACTTATTATTTACTAGTTTTTAGTTTGAAAAGTCATTTATTTGAAACATTAGTAGAGGAAATATGTACTTTCAAATGGCTGTAGAAATTTAAAATTAAATCGATTTTATTAAACAAATTGTAACAACGGTAATTGCTGCTTGGAGTTGATACACAATTAATTTTGTGTTTTAAATAATTTCTCAGAAAATTAACTCAAATATTCAACTTACAAAGAAAACCATTAACCATTTTTCTAATAGAGATTATTTCAATTTTTAACATAGGAATGGCACCATTGTCAGGGTTGGAGCGGACCATTCTCTTCTCTCAACTTGAGTACAAGCTGGGTGTTTCGTTTCCGCTTTGCCACAAAAGGTATAAATTGAATTGAATTGAATAAAAATAAAAAGTAAAAAGTAGAAACTCAATAAATTTGCAGTGTTAAAGAAACATCATTTACTCCAAAAACAGTGATACAAACATTTTGTTCACAGAGTTGGTAGGGTCTATCGAAGAATAAATTAAATTTGGTACAAATCTTTGGTCAGTAAAATGAAATGCCAAAACAGATCAATTTAATTGATTGCCAAAAAATGCATAAAATCAGCTTTGTTCTCCTGTGGTGTTCTTGTAGGACGCCCCAAATCCTTTCGACCGCCTTTGGTGACTTTTATTTCTAAAAACACCGGTCCTTCCATATTGCGAATAACTTTAACTGCTTCTTTCACTTCATCTTCAGTAATAGCAGTAAAGCACTGGATATAAGCAAAACCAAACATTAATAATTTTTCAAAAAAACCTTCGAAGAATTTATTTGTTTTACCGCTTTGTAACCACATCCTTTCGCTATAGCAGAGAAAGAGAAATCCTTGTGGTTACCGGCATCTGTGGGTTGACCGCCGACAGAATCGTGGCATCCATTGTTGATAAGAATGTGTTTAAAATTAGCAACTTTGCTTTGGCCAATTGTAGCAAAAGTGCCCATGTGCATAATGGCTGCTCCATCCCCATCCAAGCAAAATACTTGTCTCTTTGGTCTGTTGAGTGCAATACCCAAAGCTAATGCTGAGGCGTGTCCCATAGAACCCACGGTGAGAAAGTCTCGCTCATGCCCTTGGTCTTTCGCCACTCTTAAGAAGAAAGAAACAACAATAAGTCCCACGATGCAATAAAATAATAAATTCATCCAGATCTTACCGATATTCAAACAACTCTCTGGATAACATTCCAGTAGTTCCTACTATTACATCCCGGTCGTGAATAACATCAACAATACTCTTTACGGCACCTTCGCGATTCAGAGGAAATCTGTATCAAGTAAGATAAGAGAAATTAACACATCTTTCTATAACTTTTACCATTTTTGATCATCATCTCTCTACTCCTTTACAAGAAGCGTTCTAGAGGATGACTTTCTTAAAAACCTGTGTTTCTGGCAAATACCTACATTTGGTAACAGGGACTACCATTTCACACATAGTTTTGCCTCGGGGGAACTATTTTTCTTCAACCTCATTTCTAGGATCTCACAGTGAATCCCTAATGTAGACCGAGTTTTGTTAGTTAATGGGGGTACAGCATAGCTGGAGAAAATCCACCAACAACTATACTCTGTTTCCAACACATTGCAAGAAACTCCCATTGGCTAGAGACTTTTCCCAGCAATTGTTTAATACACTTAAAAAATAATTCGAAAAATGACCATAAAAGGGCATAAACGAACATAAAAGGGCATAAACGAACATAAAACAAACATAAACGACCATAAAAATGACCATATATGGTAGTTTTTGGTTGTTTTTTGTATTAATGTGCAAACAGTCTCCAACCAATGGGTGTTTCTTGCAATATCTTGGAAACAGAGTTTAGTAGGAAAACTTTGGAAAATTGTTACTCACGCCGCTGCACAAAGGCCTTAAGGATCAAATTAAATGCCCACTTTTTATAACTGTTGTTCCATTTTAAATAACAGAACAGACCCCTATTGCATTTCCCTCTTATTGCATTTCCCTCTTAAAATACCTTTTTGTTACTTTTTTTAACTGAACAACCTCCTATATCTATAGGTTAGGCAAACATATGGTGCGAGACCTGTGGGCCACCTGTCACCCTGCAACCCTGCTTATAGTTTGCTCGTCCATAATAGTAGAAGGGGGCCCCTTCTACTATTACGCTATCATGCTACATCTTATCGCACCTGCCATTGCCGACAACCAGTGGAAACCGGGCCACTTGTTGGGCCCCATATATTAGCTAGTTTTTAATAAAGAACCGATCAGTCTGGAGGTAATGAAGGAAGCTAATCATTCCCTTCCATTTACCGTATTCCCTTGGAAAGAACGGCATGCCGGATAATAGTAAATCCGACCAGGGTGCCGGAAAATTCGAATTTTCCGGCATGCCGGATAAAGTGAGTATTACGTTTTACAGCAACGATTCGATTTTTACGGCATGCCGTAAAAATGACCAGATGTCAGATTTGCAAAATCTGGTCAAACTCGGTTTTTCCGGCATGCCGTTCTTTCCGAGGGAATACGGTACATCGACATCGCGCTTTCACTGATTACTGGAGCAATTATCACTTTTGCTGATCCACTGATAACTTACTCAAATTGCTCTTCTGTTTTCAGTTTAAACGGAAGAAAAGTTTGACGTTTGACTAGTAGGGCGTAAGGAGCTTTGACTGTTGAAAGATGTTGCCGAGCGGTCATAAGTGCTTGTTCAGCCCCTTCGATGTAATCGGGTAACGGTTGGAATGGAATTCCCATGGCAGCTAGAAATATAAAATGTTTATGAATATTTGAATCAAAAAAGAAATTAGATTTATAAATGTATAATAATAACCTAGGAGCCCTGGTGTAACTTGTCCCTGAACCTTATGCTGTGGTTCATCTCTTTTGCCTGGTTCACCACGCCACCCTATGAGCAATAACATGGGTATTCTATAAACTTCTTGTTGAGCCAAAGAAATGAGAGGATTAATGGTATTTCCCAGTCCAGAATTCTGCATAATAAAAAGATAAGTATTTCACTTCTATTTAAAGTTCTGAAAATCAATAACTAACTTGAAGGTAAACAAGTCCACATTTTCCAGTTGCTAGGTGATATCCACTTGCTAATGCAATGGCACTTCCTTCATTACTCGTGATAATGTGTTTCTGTTTTGGTACATTTGTAGTGACATAAGCACAGAAATCTGTGAAAAATAAAAAGAAAACTATTTAATAGTGAAATCAACCTCTCTAAGAGTCAAACCTTCTTGCTCGCAGGTCACACAACTAAGATTTTATAGTGTGTTCCTTCGAATAGGAACTCCTCATTATGCTGTTTATCTTTTTTCACTAGAACACTAGTGTTAGACCTTTAGATGGACGGTTTCAATGTTAATTGTCTCTAACTATTTTTTTTTTGGTTTTACCAGTTCTCGATACAATCCTTCAGAACAGCGGTTTACAACCTTATTTCAATTTGTATCACTTACAAAAATCTGAAATGTTTATGTACCACCACAAAATATTTTTATGGTTGAAAATTACACGTTCTTCAACTAAAATGCACTCTCGTGTACCACTTGACATGATGTGGCGTACGCCAGGTTGGAAACAGCTGCTTCGAAACATTATCCCACAAACTGGTAGCCCCTCTCTTCGCTTTCGGTATTCTATATATGTAAAGGAAGGTTTCCATTTGTCAAATCCTGTTAAATCACCAAAATCCCATCACCAATGGCCTGTGAAATCCCATTTAACCTGTAAAATTCCGTTAAATCATCAAAATCCCATCATCAATGACCCGTGAAATCTGGTTTAACCCCTAAAATTCCGTTTAAAATCCCATGAAATCACCAAAATTTCGTCAATCTCGTTAAATCACCCCAATCTCGATAAATCACCAAAATCCCGTCAATATCCAAACACAACAGCACATGTTTGGGATTGTAAAAAATATTAAGATTTTCATAATCAGCGTAAAATTCCCTTTATAAAATGACTACAATAACATAATTTTTGGTTAAGTTTAGTTTCTTAACAATTTTAATTTTTAATGCGGACATCTAGCGGCGAAATGCTCAAATTGTTGCTGAAGCGTATACGTAACGTTCGGACGGAAACCACTACTAAATGATTCCACCATCACATTTCTTTTTATTTATTCGTTTTTGTATACCTTTAAGTAAAGAGTCTGGAACACCACAAAAGAAATCGATTCCAATGTTTTGTATTGCTTTATAAAAGTCGGCTGGATCTAGAAAGTCACGAACTAATTCTGTCATCAATCCTTCTTCCTTGTTTCTTTGCTGTTGTATGGCAACTTGCTAAAAAAGAGAAGAAAAATGATTTAAATAAGTATATTTATTTATAGAAAAAAATGTTTTTATTTTTATTGTTTTAATATAATTACAAATCAATGTTAGTATATGTTATGAAAAACTAAAGAAAAGTGTTAGTCAAAAGGTTATAGGTGTAAGTACTAATTTTTCATCTTCTTTATATGATTTCTTATTTTGTTACCTGATCTGGAGTCAGCTAAAGCGATTCAACAGGTCGACAAAGTTGAACGCCAAGAAAGAAAAACTCGTTACTAAATATTAAACTTAAAATTAATTATTAAGTTAAATGCAAACTGATCTGATAACAATGCCATTTTGATGCAAAAATCTTATAAGAAATTCAGTATATACCCTTAACTACCAGAATTCAGCAGGTTTTCCACTGGACCACATACTTTACAACAGATAAAAGCGGGTTATTGTAAAATTGTCACATGTGGTGAACGTTTTGACAGCAGCAAGCAATAGTGGGAGATTGAAGTTAGATTGTGAGCCACAGAATATTTAATAATAACAACCAAAAAACTTATTACTTATTGCATTACTCAATTCATGAAACAATAATATTGTTGGCTAGTACTTATATTTTTTAAAGAATACAACGGTATCCTTCAAAAAAAATTTAATCATTCGATGACTGACTGTGGCCCAATCGGGAACATCTTTATACGCACCATTACGTTGAATTAAATAAAATAAAAATTAGTTCTTCAATTTTTTTCACTACTATTATTCAGACACGTCAATATCCCAATCAGTCACAGTGCTTTTGATAATCGAAAATTTCATCAACAAGTCAGACGGTTGGGTTGACGTGTCTGTATAATAGTAGTGAAAAAAATTGAAGAATAATTTTTATTTTATGTAATTCCCATTCGGTTATTCGGCTTATTATGCCAAAAATTTACTATAATATAGTAGTTGAATTCTGGATAAAATTCTACGGTAAAATTCGTTATATAGAAACCGGTGATTTTTGTATTCGCGGAAGTCGATGTAACAAATAAGAGTTTATTAGCAGCACTCTATTTGCATATAAAGCTGTAGTATCAAAGAATGGGAGCTGAAACAGCAGGAAATTTGCTGATTCAAAAAAATTGTAGCCTTTAGACAGAAAAAAATTTATCGTGCCAGGTGGCACCATGAAAGCAATAAAACCTTGCCAATAAAAATGCATCACATACCAGAAGAGAGTATGTAAATAAAACCAATTCAAAAAAATTGATTGGTTATTTTGATAATACTATGTCTGTCAATTTATTTGATTAATGAAATAAAGCAGGTTGTTAAGAGAAGGGGTAACTACAGCGGGAACAAATTGATCTTTGGTTTATGTTTTCCTCTGTGTCAGCTTTCCAAAACATCCAATTCAGGTTCGTAAAAGCTGTAAAGTGGATAGGGTGAAGCTAGTAATTTTATCCAAATGGGAACATTTTAACCAGTTTTGGCAAGGTGTCTGCATGAATGTTTTTTAATCAATTTGTGTTTAAGGCACACAATAGCCGCATTCAAAAAAGTGTTTTGTAAAAGTTTTTGTTACAAAATTTTGTTTTCGAGTTTTCTGGTGCAAGTGATTTTGTATTGTATGCGTTTTAAATTGTATATGCTAGAATGTATTTTGAAGACAACTATGTAATCACTTAAGCGTATAATCACACCAACCAGTTACAATCACCTGTAAGAGTGGTTCAAATTGCCTAAATATCAAATTTAAAAACAAATAATATTCACCTAATCCTTGGGTTAAATTCGAATTCACTGGTATTCACCTAATCCTTCACCTTCAAGACCATGGTGTTAAATTCGAATTCACTGGTTTAATTTAATCATGAAGAATAATGAAAATACTTGTATAGAAAACCACAAAACAACCATAAAACTGCTAATTATAGCGAGGTTTTCGCTATGAACGTAATGCAAGATGGCTATGCAATTCATTGTGGGTTTAACATCATAGACATAAACTTAAGATCCTACTTTAATATTGGTTTTGTAATTTAAGAAATTACGGCAACAAATGAGAAGACAGCTGCTTCTCGCATGAAAAACGAGTTGGACGTTACTTTGCTTAAAGGGTTTACGACATCGCAGTTTTTATTGGTCCATTGGATCAAGCATCGTTTAAAACCCTTAAATAATTTTTCCGAGATTTTTTGAAAAATAGCGAGACCAAATCGTGAATTTGCGCACAATTGTTAATCTATAACCCATTCATTTAACATGGGAAATACTAGCTGTGACGTCCAAAACAGCGGCCAACAATGTCTCTCACGGATACAAAATGATTTTTTTAAAGGTGTTCTGATAACTTTAAAAAATAAATAAAAATTATTTCAGCCATTTTAAGAAATGGCAAACATTATTCAGTTAAATTTTCGTACGTTACGTTATGTTACGTTCAATGTGAACTAACCATTACATAGCCCAATTTTTTTATTCAATTTACAATGCATTTTTAATTTTTGAATGGCCCACTGCATACCACCTGGCATAATGTGGCATTGTACTATGGATGGGTTTTTGTTATAAATAACTTCGCTGTAATGAGTTTTCACTGTATTAACAGACTCCAAAAAAGCCACATATGACCACATACAAAGGTACAAAATTACAAAAAATACAAAATACATTTATTAAAACATTAAAAAAAAAAAGATCATTTGAACGATGGAGCAGAAAGCAAAGTTAGAACATAAATTTTACATTTGATGGAAATAACAATATTTACTCCCAAAAATGGCATTGAGGAAACTCATCAGACTTCAATCAGATCAATTTCCATTCAATTGTAACTGTGTTTATTTAAATATATCTTGTTTTCAAATATAAGATGACATTCTCTTTCAACCGTAAATGTTTTCACCAATAAAATTTAATGCCAATCCATATCTTTTTTTATGAAGAAATTTATTGCAACTATGGCATCTGTTGTGTAGTTTTTATATTTTTCCTGATTCTTATTACAAAGCCAAGGTTGTTCCTTTAATTTTTTTGTGAGAATTTTATATCTTACATTTGGGTCATTTGGTGGGTACATAATTTTATCAAAAAGAAAAAATTTTTTATATAATTTTTTTTATGGAAAATGTTTTAAGTTTCAAATTACACATCCTGGATTCTGGCAATATAAGACTTACAATTTCTGAGTGTGGAGTCTGCAAGAATGAAGATGACGTCATTAATGACTTCTTTAAAGTACTTGGGATAAGTATTTGATCATTAAGTATTGATTTGGATGCATTTGCAACTTGGAATACGCTTTTTATCAATTTATTGCTCATGGTTCCTATAATAAAAATAAAAAAAAATTAAATACACTATGACGTCATTTGTAAATAGCCCCTGATGATATTAATCGAGCTGCACCTACAGATACAAATTATGAAACCGCATTTCAAACAAAATCGATTTTCCAATTAAATTTCAAACTCGCGAAATTTTTGTATCCTTTTTTCGCCTACTATACGTGTACTGTTACAGCAATTAAATAAACAAACCCGCTGTTTCTGTATTGTCTGCGCAGATGATACCAATTTAACACGTCTGCGCGCATGTCATTAGAACCCAAAACCCAACACAGTATCATCGCGCAACACAGAATGAAAATTCCATTCCATATTTTCTCACTTCAACTTACCGGTAATTTGGAATGTGGTCGTTCCAATGACTAAAATCACGAAAAGACTGGTTATCGCGCCTACACCGCGGATGTCAAATTCTGATTCCTCAACTGTTTCTTATTGGTTGATCGATTTTAACACTTTGCGCCGTCTCGTGTTAAAACATCGAAGATAAAAAACTATCAGCATGACTCATCATAACATTGCATTGCCAGGACATCTTGTGTGGAAATTTTGTGGTAATTACTGCGAAGTGACATCATCATCTCTTACTGCATTCATAGCTAGGACATCTTTCACTGTAGCACAGTCACCTCCTTACCAGGAAATTAAATATTCGAATCAAATCGTTCATTTTACGGATTTTTAGTAAGTATTGAAATGATTTTACATAATTTATAATGTGCAGGCCTTTCGAATTAGTTGGCATTGATTGATGCGGCGGTTAATTGATAAATCGAATATGATTTGTTTTCATGACAATTGCTGCTGCAGATAAGACATTACTTAATGGCATTAATTTTTGATATGATTTCAGTTCAGGTTTTAAATAGAGAAAAATATGTAAATTTGCGATGGATGCGGAAGTCGTTTATTTTGATTTTGGTTTTAAATAATAAAAACTTGAAAATTCTCAATAGATTTGACTAAAATTCGAGCTTAAATGCTCTTAAATTGAACACAATGTCTGAATTACTGTGGTGATAGTTTTTACAGAGGAAAATGAAATTACTTGGCTGAAAAAAAAATCTTTAACAAAAACAAAACTGTTTAGTATTCCAAACAACAACAGCACTGATGACGGATTTTAGAAAAAAATAATCCTTTGTGTGTTATTTTTTCAAAGTTAAGCTTAATCACTTTGACAAAATCAATTTTTGGGCTGTTCAAACCAAAACATGGTTAATGTCAATGATCATTTTGCAATGTTTACCAGTGTTTTGGATCAATTAGTTTGTACTAGGATAGTGGACTTAGTGTGGCAAAGAAGTGCAGTTAGGTCAATTGGGTCCCAAGTTAAGACAAAATAAAGAAAAAAAATTATTCTTGCTGGACCAAGAAGAAGAGAGAATTAAATTTATAGATGCAGGCGCCAACTTAGGTCATACACGTCTTAAATCTACCGTCTGAAAAAAGGAAACTGACTTTTGCTGAACCAAAATTGGTTTTTAACTCTAAACTCTGTCAGTGCTTTTATACTTGTTATTTGAGGCTACTGAGCTGGCATCTGTAGTGCCCTGCATCACTGCAGGGCCTTGTACAGGGCCCCACAAAGTTTTTAGATTACGAATTAGGTGGAATTTTTACTATTTATAATTTCATGTTAGTGGGTGCTTAAACGTGTCACTTAAAGTTTGTTTCATAGTTTTCAAGTGAACTCTATTCATGTTAAATGCAGTCCGTCGATAGCAATTATCTGGAGAATGAACAAGCCATAAAAGCCATATAAACTGGCACCATTCAAAATACACGCATTGGGTTTTAAAAATAATTTAGCGGTGATAAAACTTAATTGATTTAATTAATCAGATGAAAGTTTAACTTAAAAGTGACGTTTATTGTCTCCACAAGTAATGTCATAATTTTTATTTTTTATATTGCAGTTTAACCCGCTTTAATTCTTACTCTCGTTTGACACTATAAAGAGTATCATCGCAATTACACCATTCTTGAATCTGCATAAACAAGGTACGTTTTTTGGATTATTTAAGCAATGGGTTTTGATCAGATATCGATCAAATTTAATCGTTAGTGTGCGAACTAGTAATACAACCACCGCCCGATGTCGAGTGGTATTCGATATGAGAATTTTTAAAATCAATAAATCAGAACAAAGGAGCTATTTTAACAATGGTCAAGGTGATAACACACCAACATGCTATACTATCAGTACCACAAGCGTTAGTGTGATTGTCGAAATAAGCTTGTAACAATGAATTTTTTTACTCGGTAGAGATCATGAGTGCATCAAAAATTGCGACCTGAATAAATCACGAGTGCCCGCAGAGCACGAGTGATTTATTCTGGTCGCAATTTTTAGATGTATGAGTGGTTTTACCAATGAGTAAAAAAATGAATGGTTGCAGGCTGTTTCGACAATCACTAGCGCGAGTGGTATTCGAGAAGAGAATCTAACGAGAAAAACCATCTTCGGATATTTTTCATGGTGCTAAATAATCAAAACAATAGGCGCGCCGACCAATGAGATTCGACCAGAAATTCTAATTCAACGAATCCGCGTGTACGCTCTCATCGATAGTTTTTATGAGTTATATTTTCAGTATAATCATATTTCCATTGGTCGAAATTTAACAATAAAACCATTGTTAAAATTGCTCTGCTTGCTCTAATTTGTTAATTTTAAAAATTATTAATTCAACCAGTAGGGTATGCCTATAATGTGGCAAGTATATTTTGTGCTTGGCATTTATGACTCCTGTATGTACCACAGTAATTAAATGAGTTGGAGGCGAAAGAAATTTATCACAAGATTTCCTGGAAAATGTTTTTACCGTATTCCCTCGGAAAGAACGCATGCCGATCTTGAAAATCAGACATCTGGTCATTTTTACGGCATGCTGTAAAATAGAATCGGTGCTGTAAAACGTAATACTCACTTTATCGGCACCCTGGTCGGATTTACTATTATCCGGCATGCCGTTCTTTCCGAGGGAATACGGTATTATTCTACTGCTTTATCCTTGGTAACTGGTAAACTGACTAACTGTTACCCGGACGCAACATTAATACCATAGAGATTGACTGATTATACTGAATCAAATTATACAATTTTATTTCACATATTAGCATGGTCTCTGTGATACGTTACCGAGGTTATGGAATTCATCGCGCAACGCGTGCGAGGACTCCATCACCTGAGCGAAACCACATCAGGCAGCTTGAACCTCCAAAAAGAAGACCCCACATCGATCTGAGCTCTATTGTTTTGGAAACTGATATTCCCGGCCCTGAACCAGGTATAACAAATTCCTCAACTTTTATCATTCTTTATTATTTATTCAAAATTTCAAATTCAATTCAAAACAAATGTTTATTGGTCACCAGCTTAAGCAGAAATTTCTTATTGAAACTTTATTTCTATCGCGTATTTAAAAAGTTAGAAAGTGGTAGTTGACCTTGAATTCAAGGTCAAATGTTTATATTATAAGTGACGCCATCAATGGCGCTTTCTGTATTAGAACCTGGTGATGATTTTTAACAATTGAAAGGCCTTGTTCTGTTTTACGTATGTTTATGTCTAAAATGTGTGTTTTATTTTTTCAGATCCTGCTATGGTTCAGTATGAAATTCGAGTAGCAACCGGAGATATTTACGGGGCCGGAACTGATGCAAACGTTTATATTTCGGTTTTTGGGACCAGTGGCGAGTCTGGAAAACTACAACTGACAAAGAAGTACACAAATTTATTTGAACGTGGAAGAACTGACTGCTTTATAATGGATTTGCCCGATGATTTGGGAGAATTGACTAAGGTAAGTCTAAGTCTCCATATTTTAATGATTTCAGTGTTTTAAAGATTTATCTGCATAATCATATTTGACAAAATTAATTGGTCATTAAAATCAAAATGACAAAAAAATATATGAATATATATTCATTATTAAAAATTTAAATGTACTCAGAAAGATGAGGAAATTGAATTAGCTATGATGTTGAAAAATAGAAAATCAATACTTGATTGAAAACTGTCAATTGAGAACTAAAATTTCGTGAAATTTTCTTTGATAAAGTGTCAAGTGATCCGCTTTGGCAGCTTTAAGAAAGTGCTGACATTGACAATATGATGCTCCAGACAGGTGGCATTTCTAATCAATCACGCAGTTCAATTTAATGGGTGGAACGTGCAAACACGTTAAAAGCACAATGTGTATCCATTTTTTTTTTTAGCGAAAAAGTTAGCAAAACTCGGTTCACTGATAACTTAGCTGTTTCAACACCTGTTTCAATATTTTGCCAGTGCTGATGTGAGGTTTGACATGTCATTTTACAGTCATGGAGAGTGCATGAGGTGTGGCGTTGGATCTGCAGCACTAAAAAGGCCCTGGAGAGGACTAAGTCTTCAAAAATTGTCTTTTTATTTTTAAAGTATTTTGGGAAAGTGTCTCATTGGAATGAAGTTTATAAAATGGAATATTATATTATTTATTATTGCTTATGGGGCTGTTATATTTCTGCTCATGATATATGCGCCCACAATCTTCAGACTACCAGTAATGGAAATTTTTTTGATGATGCAGTCCAACTTGTGCGGTCCGGACATAGGATAGGTCTCTGGTCCACAGAGGTCAAATTACTACAGATTACTACAGTTGGGTCCCGCCAACTCTGACCGGAAGGCAGTGTCCAAACCTCACAGGTTTTGACTATATGTGACATTGTTGGAAACATTGGCCCCTATTTTGGCATGTCTGTTTAATACTGGGTTTTTATTTTTTTCGGAAATTGTGAACTTTTATAATACAGTATATGCTGTGCGGTCCGGACATAGTACAGTTGGGACAGCTGTACTATATTCTCTCGGATACAACGGCATGCTGATAATTACGAGTCTGACCAGTTTTTGGCAAGTAGACAACTGGTCAATTAATACCGTATTTTGTCGATTAAGGGCGGCGGCCGTAATTCGAGAGCGGCGCTGAAATTGTTTTGTCGTAAATTGCGTTGCATGTATGGAACTTTTTAAGTTGTAAAATGTGTGTTTAATCGTTTTTAATGTATTTAATACGTGCAAACGTATTAAAAACGTATTAAAAACGCATTAAAAGCGTTTGAACACATGTTTTACAACTTAATAAGTTGCATACATGCAACGCAATTTACGACAAAACGATTTAACTAAATCGTAAACACTTCAAATAACCGTCTCGGCCGTAATTCGAGTGCGGCGTTTATTTCGAATTACAGCCTAGGGGCGCGGCCGTAATTCTAGGGCGGCTCTTAATCGACAAAATACGGTAATCAAATGGAAAATTCGAATTAATCGGCATCCTGGTCTGACTCGCCATTATCCGTCACGCCATTCTTTCCGAGGGAATGCGCTATTATCCGGACACATTTGCTGGACCCATTCTGTCCGGATTATGGAGCGTTTATTTGCTCGACTGGAGCACAGCATATACTGTATATTTTGTATTTCCACATTTTCTATAACAAACTAACACTTTTCTTCGGTTTAACTAATCTTTAACTAGCTTCGCATTGAGCACGACGACAGCGGGTTCGGTGCAGCTTGGCTCCTGGATTGTGTGCATGTCACTAACCTGAAAACCCTTGTATCAAACGTTTTTCTCTGCAATGAATGGCTAGACAACGAACATGGCACATTGCGCGACCTTACTCCATTGCAAATCGGCTCTTTTGAAGATGGTGCCACACAAACCGATGAAGACTAAGATGAGTTTGATTATTTTCTAAAGTTTTCTAAACTTCACCATGTTATTACAGCTTACTTATATCACAGTTGGATGGATGTGATTGCTTTCTGTCAGTTTTATAAATTATTGTCATTTATTCTTCTATTTGAAGTATTTTCAAATGTTATTGCTTCCGAGCCAATTTTCATAGCAATCACCAATAAACCAATAGATGCACTAACTATTTCACCAATGCAGTTTATCCACAAGTCTCTTGAAAAATTCTTTATTATTGTTACATAAAGTTTGATACTGTATGTATTGTTGCAGTACTGTACATAGTTAATCCCTAGGACAATCAATGTACAAGCATGCAGTTGTACATTTTGACAGATGTTTCTTGGAAAAAAAATATTAAATGATCCAAAAATAATAAAACACAGACATTATTTTTGGTGATCAAAATTAATGTCTGGCTTAAATGCAGCCTGGCTGATCTCATTCATGAATGACCTAGACTCAAGTAGACACTATTTATGTCTGGTGATACGTTTGGAACTTGAATGATCTAGTTATTTTTTCTAAACTTAAAGCTTTCTTTAGATATCTTGGACCATATTACAGTGATATTTTAGTCTATTTTAACAACTGGGACGGCAACATTATACAAATGCACTAATAATTTGATAATGAAATTTTATTTGGCAAAAGTTTCCTTTAATTTTTTTATTGAATTATACCTGGATCTGGATCAGGATCGGGCAATGCATTTTTCAGGTTGGGCCACATGTAAATTTTCAAATTTTTAGCTGGCGGCATTTTTAATTTTTTTTTCAAAGTGTTAGTTTCTGCTTTTAAAATTGTATAAAAATACTAATTTTGAAAAATTTTTAAAACTAAATTTTATTTTTTTTTTTTTGCATACAAATTTAAAATGTAAAATCTTGCACAAGCTGCAGAAAAATCTTGCGCTAGCTCACATTCTCTGTTATTGAGTAGGTAATTATTTAAGCGCAAGCTGGAGTGCAGAGTCTATTGATCTGAGAACAGCTGTTTGTCTGCACCACAGCCCTCTCAATTTAATCCAGCTTAAGATTCCTCCATTGCAAATTTTTATTACGTTGATCAACAATACAAAAATCTGGCATTATATCTGGCATTTAATTTTTTTGACAAATTGGATAAAAATAAAAATGGAAGTCAATTTGAGTTACCAAAGTTGGGCTTCCCCTTTAAGCAAGTTTCTGAACTGTATTAACCAAACCAAGCACACCATACCATTAACTGCATTGTACATTTACTTCCATGATCTTTTTAGAAAATAAGTTTATTTTACTTAATGCAATCAATTTGCAAAAGTTATAATTAAAAATGGTTGCTAAGTTTTTTGTACTAAAAAGAAAAACAAGTAGTGGAATATAAATTTAATGAAAAATCAATATGTATCAACATGTAAATGTAGTTTAGACATTGACAATTGATTTGTTTTACATCTATCACTAAAACCACCTGTAAATACAATTATTAAAATTCATATTTTAATATTCATGCTTTATTAATAATATAATATATACCTCAATATTTGTTATATGAAATTGAGCTTTGAATACAATATTTTAAAAACTACTTGATGTTTATTTAGTGTGTGATTATATTCATATTATATTTTATTTGTGTTATTATTTAATGTGTGAAAAAATTTTCATTCATTTTAGAGCTTGTATCTTAGAAAAATTTTTTAATTAAAAATTTCAATACATTTTTACTCTCCATATTTATCATATTTTCTTTTTTCATTTTAGATTCATAAAATTTTTCTAAATAAAACAGAAAAATTGTTTTTGTATACGGTATTTTATATTGAATTTTGTAGCTTAGCAACAAACTAAACTCACCAAACATAATAACGTGTTAGTCGAATTAACACTAGGTACTCTTTTAACATCATCTTGACGTTTGACCATTTTCTGCAGGTAAGGTTTTGATAATATAGTAACAATGTTGAGGATGATTACTAATGAAATTGAAGGTAATGCCCCAGTTTGCCGGATAGGCCATTTAGAGGCTATTTGACCCTCTTAAACTGACACCAAATGACCAACAAATTTTCACTTTTTCAATTTTCTGTATCAGTTTGCCGGCAGATGGCATATTTAAACCAGTTAGCGTTAGGTTAGTCCATCGCAGGCGTTAGGACTAATTTTGATCTTGCTCGCTGAGCTTCACGAGGTTACTTTTTAGGTTTTTAGGGACAAGCAGACTTTTGCAAGTGCGATTGGTAGTCTGGTGTTAAAAATCAATTTTAGGCAAATTGGTGTCGGCAAAATAGAATTAGGCAAACTGGAACTGGGGGTGAATTCAAATTTTGTCATTGAAGTGTCTGGGTCTGTAATTGGAAATCTACCAGTGGTTTAATTCGTTTTGTTAAGGTGGGTTGTGGTTATTGGCCAATCTAATTTCCTCAATGTTTCCATATCCCTAAACTTCAATGTGAAAAATTGTCAACAGACTCACGCTTGATAAATTCATTAAAAGCGCTATTCAATTGATTTAGGGGCATTAAATAGATTAAATCTAACCTAAAAAAAAATCATTTTTAAGCGTTTTATAGGGCCATTAATACATCTTAACTTCCAACATGTCTTTCAACAATAAAAGTTTATTTTCATGCCTAAAATAAAAATAAAAATTAATTTGTTGCAGGACGACGTGGCATTTGAAAAAAAAATTATATACTGGTACAGTATAAGCATGGCGTCTATGATACGTTATCGCGGTCGGGGGCTGACTTCTGTACGGTCGAGATCACTTTCACCTCCTTTACGCCACCGAAATTACTTTAACCGGAGCAAAATCACCCCACTTGATAAAAAACGTTGTCCGAGTTCTACTTGTTTGGAAGATACGACTCCAGGTATGAATTGTACAGGAAATTTTGCATTAATTATTATTAATTTATAAATTTCTTATTTTGAAGATGTTAACTTGGTTCGATATCAAATTCGAGTAGCTACTGGAATAATGTATGGAGATAGAAACGACGTAAATGTTTATATTTGGATTATTGGTACTAATGGCAAATCTGGAAAATTACGACTGACCAGAAAAAACAGAAATCTCTTTAAATGTGGACGAACTGATTTGTTTGTATTGGATTTGCCTGAAGATTTGGGAGAATTAACCAAGGTAATACATAATTTTAATTTTTCTTATTTCCTCGTTTTTCCCCAATAAATAATAATAATAAAAAATATCTGCACTAAACATGAAACAAACACAAGTCACAAACAGATATGATTTGAGATTATATCTTTATCTGCACTGTGTTCTCTCTGTTAAGCTGGGTTCTCACTTGCAATTTTTCCGCTTTATCGCGCGAATTCCGCGCGGAAAACTAACGTCAAAATTGCACTATTTTTTAAATTGTAAATGTTTCTAGGTTTTTCTGTGTTTTTGCTGCATGTGGGAACCTAGAAACATTTTCAATTTTAAAAATAGCGCAATTTTGAGGCATAATAAGTTTTAAAAAATCGCAAAACCCAATAAAATCGGGCGATTTTACCGCAGGTGAGAATCCAGCATCAGAGGGGAAAATTGGTTTATTGAAGCAGCAACCATAAATGCCACACCTTAAAGACTTCAGTACCCATCCAATAAATTACATGATGAGAAAACTATCACAAACATCATTTTTCAGTAGAAAAATAAAATACAGAAAATCAATAATATTTAAGTGAAAACTGCCAATTTAAAAAAGTTTTATAAATTTTTCAGTCAATAAGTCATGTGATTGGCACTTTACTTTAAAAACTGTACAAAAATGGGGATGGCATCTTAAAATTACACATTTTAGTTTTTTAACTTGTAACTGATCTCTAATTATAGCTCAACGTTGAACTTGACGACAGTAGCTGCAATACATCTTGGCTTTTGAATACTGTACATGTGACTAACCTGAAAACTAATGTATCAAATGTTTTTCACTGCAAGGAGTGGCTAGATAGCAAACTTAGCACAACTCGTGAGCTCAGCCCTTTGCCAGTGGATTCTGTTGAAGATGGCATCCCAATTAATACCTCAAATTTTAGAGACAAATTTGAATTTTGGCGCCGTCTTATGAAGATAAATAAAATATTTTCATTACTTAGGCTAAAAAAATCTGAAAAATAACTGAAATTTGTATTTTTTTAATATCTGGTTTGAACACATAAACGTCATACAAAAATAACATTTTTATAATCTTAAACTAAGGATTGCTAAAAAATTGCATCATAAAAAATATATCGTTTACAAATGACATCATTAATGGTTGTCGCAAGTCATTATAAAATCATTAAATAACGATTGTTATATCTTGGTAAAAACTCATTTTTAAGTGCGACTGACACTTGATAATACAACTGAATTCGTCATTAATTTTTTTATATTGTTTAGTCAATCTGGCCTCTGGTTGTGCTTTCCCCTTAAGCCCAGCCACTTTGTGATATGTATCATGTTATACTCAAAGCTCATTCAATTACGGCATTGAGTTTTTTCTCCATTACAGTATTTTTGAAAGTAAATTGAATTAAATATGGCTGCTAATTTATTTGTATTAAAGAATGTACCATTAATTTCCGACTACAATATTGCACAAAAAAATGAAGGAGAAAAAATCGATGTTTGCCCATCCCATACAAAAGTGTTTTATTGGACTTCCTAAAGTAAAGTGAAGCTTGAATTGATTCTATTTACTTATCCACTACAAACACCAATGTAAATACAATTTATATGATTTATATGATTTATATTTTAATATTTATGCATACTTATACGTAGATCAATTATCAATATTAGTTTTAATACAAATATTTTTAAAATAACTTTATATTACTAAATGTGATTTATCTTATTTTATTGCGTGGATTTATATAATAAGCATGTAATTTATTAAATATTTATTAAACTTTCTATTCTGGAAAATAAGAATTTTATATCTATGACAACGGGCCAAACTCAGCCCCTAACTAACACAACGTGTTCACACGGCTATTCTGGATTTCGTAACTCGGTCTTTTTAATTTCTGCAGGTACGTAATAATAATAGTGGGTTCAGCATTTGAATTTGAAGACTGTGGTTAATTACTGCATCAGTTGTTTTCAATGAATAACAAATGAGTTTGTGAATAAATACTCTAGAAGATCATTCCAAATACTAATAATAATCTGCTGAAGACAATGAAATTTTAGCGCTGCCATAAAAAGACAAATAGAATATTATTATTACGGCCAAGAAAATCTGAAAAATAACCGAAATGTGTATTTTTTTTACCTGTCTTAATGATGTTGTTATATCGATTGTCCAGCAGTGCTGCTGGATAATCGATATAACAACATGTGGTTAATTATCTAACACTCCACTAGAGGTAATACATTGAGTTGGAGGATAACATAAAAAGTGGTGTGATTTAGGCACCTGATAACTTGAAAAGCATGCATGACAATATTCACAACACTTAATCTCAAACACAAGCCATACAATATAGTTAGTCAATTTGTCGGTTGGGCTTTTCCTGTGAGCAGGCGCACTTTTGCGTTGATTGCTCCGATATTGAGTTTTTCTCCGTATCATTTTTATAAGTATTTTTATAAGTGAAATAAAATTACACGGTTGCTTAGTTTTTTATATTAAACATTAATACGATTAGGTTTGAATAAAAATGACAAAAAAAAAACAAAAAAAAATCGAATTTTGCTCCATATAAAAAAGAAATTAGTTTATTAGATTTCCTTAAAGGGAAGTGAAGCTTGAATTGATTATATTTAAGTTACCTTAATGGTTACATATAATTATAAATACCAATGTAATGTAACAACAAATTTTGCAATCTATTATATTTTTGAAAAAGTTTTTACTGCTGAATTTGTATAATATTAATGTGTTTTTCTTGTTTATTACGTACTTTTATTGTGTAATACGTACGTAAGTTATTAAATTTTATTCTGTTTATGTCGCTACTGAATAATACATTTAATTGATTTTTAAAACTTGAAAAAGAAATATATGTGGTATCTGTAGTGTTGTATCTATGGCAACAAGCCAAACCCAGCCCTAACTAGTGCTTCAAAGTGGCACTTCTAATCTGAATTTTGTAACTATATCTTCCTAAATTTGCAGGCACGGTAGGTAATAATAGTGAGTAACATTTGGGGCGATTCTGGAGAAATTGAGCTACGTAATAAGAGTTGTTTCTAAAGTGCACCGCCATCAGCATCACAACTCCTTATTTAGTGTGTGTATGACAATTGACGGCTTGACGTTATGTGCCGCGCATTTACCGATATTATCAATCGAAGTACCGGACCGGATTGAAATCTGCCTCTTGAAATACATTATCTGAAAAATGGGAGTGGGTAATGACTAATGGCAAAAAAACAGTTCATTTTGGAAGAAATATTTTTTAAGGAAAACTCAGTAAAAAAAAAAAAATTTTTTGGTGAACTTTTAGTGGAAAAAATGTTTTTCGGAAAAATTTCAGGGAAAAAATATTTTTTCGAAAAATTTTCGAGAGAAAAAAACTTTTTTTGGGGCAAGTTTTTGAGAAAAAAATAAATTTTATGTACAAAAAAAAATTGTAAAAATTTCTCGTTGATTTTAAAAGCATGACGCTCCTGATACGTTATGGTGGTTGTGCATTCCACGATTTAGAAGCAGGAACATCGTGTTCAGCCTCCCGAAACCACATCAGGGAACTTGTGCCTCCGAAAAGAAGACACGTCGATCTGAGATCTATTATTTTAGAAACTGATATTACCGGAAATAAACCAAGTAAACTAACTGAATTGTTATGTAAATTATCTCTATACCGTATTGATTATAACTTTAATAAAAAAATATTTACAGATCCAAATACGGTTCAATATGAAGTTCGAGTAGCTACTGGAGACACCTTTGGGGCTGGAACTGATGCAAATGTTTACATATTGCTTTTTGGGACCACTGGCGATTCTGGAATAATACAACTTACAACAAAATACACAAATTTATTTGAGCGTGGAAAAACGGATTGTTTCATTGTGGATTTGCCTGCTGATTTGGGAGAATTGACTAAGGTAATATTCAGTTTTACAAAAAAAAAAATTACCGGTATTACTCATTTTTGTTTTTTCTAACTAGCTTCGCATTGAACATGACGACTCTGGATTCGGAGCTGCTTGGCTCTTGGATTCCGTATTTATCACTAATTTAAAAACTGAGGTTGCACATGTTTTTATTTGCAACGAATGGTTAGACAATGAACATGGAAGATCACGCGACCTTCGTGCAATACCAGAGGACTCGTACGATGACGATGACACAGTATCCGATGGAGACTAAGATGAGTTTTTTCATTTCAAATGCATCGTAATCTGAGATATTTTCAAATGGCATGAACTGCAGAAATAAAGAATTTAATTATTAATTCACAGAAAATAAAATTTCTGTAAATGAATAAATTATAAAATACTGTAAAGCATGATTTACAATAAACAAGACTATATATAAAAACAATTTTAAAAAATATTTTATTTTTGAGAAAAGAAAAGCACCATTTTACATTATTTTCTGAGTTGTCTTCAACCAATGGAGAAAAATTTTTCTTGCTCTTGTCTGTCTTTCTTTTTTTTTTTTAGCCAATTTAAACCATTAATACCATAAGGTAATTTTGGCACAGAAGATCAGTGGATTATTTGCTGTTAAAACTAACTAGATGAGTTTTTTTTTTTTAAATTCAAAAACACTAAAACGAATCTTATTATTAGACTTCTCTTTTAAATAAGATAAGTACCACGAAGGTACTAACCTACGACAACACGTTTTATGTTTCAAAAGAGAATTAAGTTAAAGTAATAAAATTCTAAGTAAGTACGTATATGTGCCATCCACTTTGGAGCAATTTATATTTGAAGTGCTTCCCATTAAAACAGTGCCACTTCACAGCAATACTACTACAAAATTGTCACGTGGCATTTCTGAAATTGAGAGGTAACATTTGTCATTTTTCAAAATTACTTTAGAGGAGATAATTTACAGCTAAAGGTATTATTTCTCTAACTTACTCTTCCATTTAAGATACTATCTAAGCGGTCTCTCAAGTTTTGGACTTCCAGTATACAGTGAACTGATTTTTTTACATGCGCAACATTTGTAAATAAAAAATAAATAAAATAAAAGTTAATGCACAAAAAAAAATGCAATTTAATTGCATTCTTTTTTGTATTGTTTACTGTTTTCATTTAATTGCATTAATTATTTATTTAATTAAACTATTTACTGTTGCCAAGGTTTTTTTTTGTTGGTTTTTTTAATGTTATTATACTAACCAAATACAAACAAAAACACAGTTAACATAATTGGAACAATAAAAAATTACATAAATTAAAACATTTTAAATGAATTGTTTATTGCATTAAATTAGTTTACAGGGAGTGAAACTTGAATTGATTATGTCTCTATTCTATATAGTTCTTTTTCTTTAAACTTATAATGAATTTTAATTAAATCATAATTAGTTAACCTTCAAAATGCGTGTTAAATTAATGAATATACAGTACCTATTTATATTTTCCATCACTTGTTATTTATAACATCTTTTATTTTGGTTTGTATATAAACGCATGTTGATCAAATTCATAAGAATTGATTTTTAAATAAAACTGAAAGACAGAAAAAGTATTGAATTTTGTTGCTATGGCAACAAGCCAAACCCAGTCCTAACATAACATGTGGCTACACGTAACACTATACTCATTCTGTATTTTTTAACATTATCTTGCCATTTTGTGCAGGTAGGTTTTAAATAAGTCAAAAATTATAAATTGTATATATTATGTGATGCATTGTTTAATATTTACTAACATTTTCTAGCTTAGGGACTGAGTTCATTAAACTGGATCTGTTGTTTATACAGTATTGATGATTGGCGAAACCCATGTGTCATTAATTCAATTAATTTACTAAGTAATCATTTTTTATTCATAATAATGTTTGTTTATTTCTGTGACCACACCTAACCAACTAACTAAATACATGTACACACATTGAGATATTATTGACAAGTAAATAACATTTGTATAAACATTATTCATTTTAATAATTATTTAGACCTTCTGATATTCACTATTTAATTTTTTTTTTAGTGTACAGACCAAGGTCAGCATATTATGCAAGGCCAACAAAACTTTTTCATGTGCCTAAAGTGGATATGAATGACTTTTTTCAACCACAAATTCTTGCTGCTTCTAAAACAAATGGTTAATAACATCAATTATTATAATTTATAATGTGTTATTATTTATTAATACTTTTTTTATTATTTTAGTTAATAGACACCAGTTTAAAAGTTCAGCTTGTGATTTACCTCACCTCTCTAGGAAAAAGGTTTTTATAAAAACAATTTTTATTCTAATACTTGTACATTCATCAGTTTATTAATTTTATTTTATTATATTTGCAGGTGTTTCTTAATGAAAATGGAAGTGCAAGAATTGATTATGAATTGACTGTGAGGACTGGGCACCAGGAGCTGGCAGGAACAACTGCCAATGTAAATAAGTAAAATGTGATTAACAAATTAATCAATTAATTAATTCTCTTGTATTACCAACATTCTACATAGATATATAATAAATGACTATAAATTAATATTTAACATTTGACTATAAATTACAGGTTTACATGAAGTTAATTGGCAAATATGGGACAGTTCCTAAACAGAGATTAAAAACAATGTGTTTTCCTCCTGGGTCGGTTCGAATTTGTAAAATACATGGACCGGAAATTGGAGATTTAAAATGTGTACTCGTAGAAGTAAGTTTCATCAAATTAAATTTTTTTAAAAAAAATTTATGATTACATTTTTAATTATTCAGAGTGATGCATTTGATGAAAAGGATTGTTGGTTTCTAGTTGACATTTTAATACACAATTGCAATACTAATCAGACATGGCACATCCCATGTCACTCATGGTTGTCACTATGGAGAGGTGATGGAAGAGTATCAAAATTTTTCCCTGCTAAAAGTTACCAATCACCTCATTTTACTGAAGTGAACAGCATAGGTTAATTGCATCAAATTTTTTCATTTATTTTTTGTAACTATTTTTTTTTTTAATTTTTAGATTATGAAATAACAACAGTTACAGGAACAATAGCAATGGCTGGATGTAGTGCAAATATATTTGTTACAGTTTATGGCGAAAAGTTTGTAAGTCCTAAAATCCATTTAGTCTGTAATGATGGAGATTGTTTCCGGCGTGGAAAAAAAGACAGTTTTTTTGTTCGTGGTCCGAATGTTGGATATTTAAAGCAAATCAAAATTGAGCATGATAATTCTGGAAATTCCCCCAGTTGGTATTTGGAAAAGGTCAGTTATTGCATTTGTGTGGTGCAATGCAGTGAAGTACTATTGCAAGATAACTCATTGATGTTTCCAAGAAAATAAGATCGAATTACAAATTGATTATTTTCTAAACACAGATTTATTTCTAACCATTTGATTCTATTTTTATTCCTGTTGGCCTTATTGTGGAGCAAAATCAGGAAGTTAAAAGCAATAAACTTAGCACTTCAAAAATATTTTTGTTGGTTTTTTGTATCAATGAAAAATTTAATGATTTTTTTTTACAGGTTATAATTACAGATTTAGAGAAATCGAAAATGTACACATTTAGTTGCAATAATTGGTTGGCTGCAGATAAGGGAGATACCTCCATCACTAGATATCTTCGCTTGTCTAATGAAACTGCTGAGAATGATGGTGATTTTTTTTTATAATTTATAATTGATTATTTCGGATTAATTTTTTTCAAATATATTTTCTTAGTTGAGAATTACAGAATTGATGTACTAACAGGTAGTCAACTAGGTGCTGAAACCGACTCTAAAGTGTACATCTCTTTATTTGGTCAATATGGAGAATCCGGAGAGCATATATTAGAAAATGGTATAAATAGTTTCCAACAAGGGAGGTACCGTACATAATCTTAAAATTAAATATTATTAATCTAAAAACTTGATTTCAAATTTTCTCATAGTTTAAGCCAATTTTTTCTTACTACTCCATCATTGGGAACGATTCGTCGTATTAAAATTCGCCACGACAATAACGGATTAGTAAATCCCAGTTGGTTTCTTGAAAAAGTGTCAATAGAAAACATGAAAACAAATACCATCTACGACTTTCATTGCCACAGATGGCTGTGTGAAACCAGAGGTGATGGCAAAATAGAAAGACACTTAGTTCTACATTCAACAGAATTTTGTGAATCCACATTACCTGGTATTTACAAATTGCAATTAAAAAACTAAATAAATAAAAAATTCTAATTATTCATATTTTTACAGTATATTTGTACACAGTAAAAATTTCCACTGGAGAAATGACTAATGCCGGTACTACTGCATCAGTGTTTATAATTTTATATGGAGGTATTGATGGTCAAGAATCCAGTGGTAAGATATGGTTAACTAGAGGGAAATTCAAACGTGGCTGTTCAGATGTATTTGATGTTGAACTTCCTGCTTTACTAAGTCCATTGTCACGGTTAGCGGTTGGTCATGACAATATTGGAACATCCCCATCTTGGTATTTAGTCTCCGTAAGTTTTTTGTGATAAAAATGTTTAAATAATTGCTGTTTGAATATTTCATTGTTGAATTTCCACTAGGTGGCAATTAGTTGCTTGGATACTGGAATTGAGCAGTTTTTCCCATGTCGCCAATGGTTAGCGCGCAGTCAAGGTGACCGTGCAATTTGTCGAGAGCTGTATGAAGATATTAAGTTACAACGGAGCAGAAAAAAATGTGATAACTTATTGATGATTTGTAAACAAAGCATTGATTATAATTATAATTATAATTATTATAATTTAGTGATTCCTTGGATGGTTACAATTTATACTGGTTGTAAAATTGGTTCTGGTACTGATTCCGATGTGCATTTAATACTGTATGGCAATAAAGGAAAAAGTAACCAGTTGAATTTGTGGAACCTTGGAAAGAATTTCCATCTTGGAGCTACTGATCAATTCCAATTGGCAACAAATGACATTGGAATTCCAACAAAAATTAGAATTTGGGTCAATGATGATAATATCGTTAGTGGATGGTATTTGGAAAAGGTGGACATGCATAAGGGTTTTTATCAAAAAGTGCATTTCAATAATTTTGTTTTATAAAACAGGTGGAATTCTGCAACAAGCTAACCATGCAAACCTACATCTTTTATAGTAATCGTTGGCTGTCCAAAACCGAAGATGATGGCCGAATACTCCGCGAGTTTCCGGCCGAAGGTCCTGGCATTCATAATCCTTTTCCAAGTTAGATAATTAAATGTTATTTAGATTATTTTTGCCGTCTCGGTTAATTTTTTTCTTTGTTATAGTTGTACAATATTCAACTATGGTGTACACTGGTAGTGAATGCAATGCTGGATCCACAGCTAATGTTAGTATCTGCATTTATGGTGATTTAGGAGACAGCGGTGAAAGAGTTTTGCAATCAGCTAATGAAGGCAGCAAGTTTGAAAAGGACCAAGTAAATATTGATTTTTTGGTAGAAGGCCTCTCTTGCTCCTTAACCTCCATCAAATTAGACCTTGTCAAATTCAGGCTAAAATAAGCAGTGACGCGTACAATATTTGGGCTTAAACACAAGATTATTAGTAAAAATAGAATAATTGATCAAAAAAACAGTTACAGTTCAAATTCTTTATAATAAACAATAAAAATAGCATTAATTAATTAACACAGTAGTTGAATAGCAAGTAATGGGTGGCATTGAAACATTGTAACCGTTAAAAATTAGAAAAAATTTCATTTAAAAAATACTGTAGTAATTTTTACTTATGGGGCCCAAAATCATGGTTATGTCTCTAAGAACAGAAGTCTGTCCATGTGACTATGGTGCTAAATCCTCTTCCTTTTTGATTGTCCTCTGCCTGACATCTGACACAAGTTGAGTCCACACCTCATTATCGATGTTGCATGGATTGTTTCAGGTTGATGAATTCAGTCTTGAAGCAGTTTATTTGGGCAATCTATATCAAGTAACCATTAAACATGGAACATTAAGATCAGGAGAAGAATGGTACCTTGAAAAAATTATCATTTGGCCCTCAGACAAGGAGCCACAAACAAAAACAATTTTTTTGTGTAACAGGTAAAGAAATCTTACTTGTAATTAAAAAATAGAAAATACTTAAATATTCTGCTTTACATTTGTTTTAGCTGGATAAACAATGAAGAGAAGGATTTATTCCCTCTTAAAACATGAAATGACAAATTATTGCACTTTAAATTTCATACTCTTGTTTGTACCTCTATTGATTTACTGTATAAGTTAATGTTACAAAATGAAGTCTGTATAAATCATAGTGTACACCACAAATAGATCACATGAGTAATTAGCTGTTGGCACTTTTGTAGCTGTCATCTTGGATACTCAACTTCTATACATTATTAGGAAATTATGCAATGCACACATCAAACCTCCATAACTTATGTAAATAATTGTAAAATTTGTAAAATATCGCATATTTATTACAAAAATTAAATCGAATACACTCCATGTTAGTAATGCAGTAAACAGTGATGAGTAAAGGAGCAAATATAATATTAATTACACCATCATTTCAAATAGATTTATTAATTAAACTTCAGTTTTAAATACACATCACAGTAATGTTTGTATAGGCACTTTAGGGCATTTTTCATTTTGTAAAAATATACTTTTCTTATAAACCTAAAGCAGTGATCCTAATAAATTTTCTTTTTAATCTAAAGAAAATTCTTATAATTTTAAAATAAAAAAAAAGTATTTGTAGCAACAAACTAACAGTTTTCATGTAATATTTATAACCTAACAATAACAGTAAGTTAGACAGTTTGCACAAAATAACATACTTAAATGTAATGATATGTACATGTCATAAAGGTCTCTAACACTAACAGTAAGCGCAGAGATTCTCAACCTTTTTTCATTTTATACAACTTTTAAAAAATCCAATAAGCATTATAAGTTAATTTCAAATCAATAATTATCAATTCACATCTTGTCATAAAAACAGCTTTTCTTATTTATGCAATAAGGTGCAAGGTATATCACAGGTTGAAAACCGCTGCTCCAAGCATAAGAGATACCCTATAGAATAGTACCATGATACCCCAAGATCCCATCTTTCACTGATTATAAACTAAATCTATTTATTTTTAGATGTTTGGGAAAATATCCTGTGCAAACTGTCTATTAAATCAAACACTTTATATATTAGTTTGTTCAATAGCAACACTCAACTATTCAATCAACTATTCTATATTTTATTTACATATACTGTAACACACTGCTGAACTCTGTAGCCATAATTGATGATTCATCTCAGGAATGGCATCAAAAGTTTGGAATTTGTTGACTCAACATTACAACAGATATGCCTGCTATAATTTGCCAACCCATAGGATCCATTTGTAATATATACACATTTTAGTCAAGGTTCAATATTAGTCTCACTAATATTTGGTGTAATATCACTTCAAGCCTTGAAAATCTATGAGAAACGGACAGCTAGCTATTTCTCACGAGGTCTAAGCCAACTCACTGAGAGCACTCAGCCACTCATTTCATATATTTTTGGTTAATTTTCAATTAAGATTTTAATTGTGTAAACTGTTTTTACGTTTAGTTCTTGAGCACAAACTTGAAATTTGAGTTAATGGGGCAGTCAGACAAGTGTGCCTATAAAAAAAACCGATCACGGAATCTTAAGCTAATTTTTTTTACTTCTAAATGGAATAATTGCTGTTTAATAATCGGTATCCCTCATCTGTTGTGAAAATTAAGAACCAATTTGAGACTCTCCCCTCATGACTTCATGACAACTGGAGAGTTATACAGATCAGTTGGCAGAAATTATCGAAAGTAGAAGTAAAAAATTTTGCCTCAAGATTCTCAAGATTCTGTGAATGGGGTTAAGTAATCGCTTTGACTGAAATCCAAGTGTCCGATTAATAATCAGATACTGTGGGAGATCAGTGCTCAGTATATGCATGCACAGAAAGTGAAAAGCAATTTTGAAAAAATTTAACTGCTATTGGTTATGACTTTTGTTGCACAAGAAGATAAAGAAATGCCACTGATTGAGCATAAACCAACAAATTAATCAAATACACCATAAACAGCATTGTAAGTTTAGATCAACATATGATCTGATGGTTAAATATAAATTATTTTGCATTGATTTGTGCAACCCAAACACCAACAATTCTGTTGTGTGCGGCTGCAAATGGTAAAAACAAACAAAAATTTTGTTTCTTCATACTGTAATTTCCTTGCATTATGCTTCACATCCGTCTAAAACAACAATTCGAACTTTCTTGTGAATAAATTTTTGACTGCAACTATTGTATTAGTAGAAAAATAATCTCAAGACCCTAAGTATTAATTATAAGTGAATTAAGCTTATAGAGAGTCCATTGTGTTGTACACTCCTTTTCTCTTCTTATTATTTTTGTACCCATAGGTTCCCGGTAGCGCTTGTAACCGTCCGGGTTTCTTCGTTGACATGTCATCAGGACTTCCATTGCCACTATCACCATTCTGAACAAAATTTTTTTCTCCCGAATTTAAGAAGTTTGAGTTAATAGCATTACTAAAGAATGATCCATTAACTGATGAACTTAAATTGAGACCTGCTAACGAGTCCTTGCTACCGAGGGCAGATAGTCCATTGCCGTTCAAGTATGAACCAGCACTAGTAGATTTTTGTAGGACTACAATATACATAATATATTTTAATGAAGATTATTATTTTACTAATTTCTTGAAAAGCTTACACAAATTTCGACCACACGAATCTTCTTTGGCTTTCTGTAAAAGCTCTGCAGTCCTTCGCGGTTTAAAGTAATTGCCAGCAATGTCTTCTTGAGCACCTTTTTGCAGTTTCTGTTAAAAAATAATTCATTTAAAGCTCCAAACATATTTTAAGATGGACGATGGTGGAGTTTGTCCACCATCGTCCATTGTACCAGATTATTTTACATTACATTTAAAAAGATACTTAAATAAAGTGACAGATTCCCAGAATTTGTGGCAGATTTCGTAATAAATAATTAATCTAGGCCATCAATGACTTTCAAATATGACTGAATTATCCTATTTTGAAATGATTGACGTGATGAATATGACAGAAGGTGTATTATAACACAGTCAATGCCCTGCAGGCGAGACGCCTTTGGGACGGTCCAGACTGTCCAAACTGTCCCATCTACAAAGCTCTCCTGTCCCCAGAGTGCAAAAACAAAGGGTAAAGTCACTTTGGACATTTTTGATTGACGGTTTGGTATCCCGTCCACAGTGCTGTCTCGTCTACAGGACGTTGACTACAGTACTAAAAGTCAGAAGAGACTTTAGTACTAAAATTGAACTGCGTATCCCAACTGCGCATGCCGCATGCCATATGAAAACATAGTTTGCTGTCAAAATTAAGTCACCCTAGCCTAAGTTCTAGATTTTCTAGATGGTAAACCAAATTATCATCTAATACTAAGTAACATGCTCTTTTATAATGTACCGTATATACTCGCGTATAAGTCGAGGATTTTTGGGCCAAATCTAGGCCTATTTTTCTAAATTCGACTTATACGCGGGTCAAAAAACAAACATTTTTTTTTTTAGAATTTTACAAATCACGTCCGTTCAACATGCAGGCCACCCCATAGGCCACCTATAGGGTGGCCTGAACATTGAACGGACGTGTTTTGTGAATACCGTATATGCTCGTGTATAGTGTCGAGGATTTTTGGACCAAATCCTGGTATTTTTCATCCAATTCGACTTATACGCGGGTCAATGGTTTTTGACCCTTTTAAGTCGGGGTCGACTTATACGCGAGTATATACGGTAAATCTCCTGGCACAATATTATACAGGCATCCATTTTACTTTTAGAAACTTATCTTCTCCATTGTTAACTTCCTCATCGTGCAAAGTTGTATAAATGTTTACTGGGCTGGCTACTAGACCATTAACCATCTGCACTCTAGCCCCGGGTTGAATACCTGCACAAAACACACAAAAACACAAATATCGGTGTATTGTTATAACACAGTAAGAAAAGAATAATTAATTTTACCTGTTGGCGGTAATTTAGTTTTAACAATTTGCAAATCTGGTAATCTCCAGCACTGTTGATCTGCATCCCATTGGCATTCATTTTTAATTTTGTCTAAGTTACTATAGTTACAATCCCGTCGAATGCAAGGTTGAACTTTGTTGAGAATTTGCTGCATTAATTTAACGCATTGATCTTGTTTGCGTATTGTTTCTAAATAGTCTACTCTGTCTCCCTCAAATTCACTGTGAATATCCCGTATTTCTATTTGCAGTGACTCAATTTTTCTTTTGGCTTTTTTGAGCAATTCTGTTTTGGCTTTCAGTTCTTCCTGAATGTTGTCGTAAACCTTGAGCATAACCAAATCATCTTCATTCACTTGATGCAATGCTTCTGAATAAATAGAATAAAAGTATTAGTTGTCTGAACCAACATTGCATATAGAGTATATAGGGACACCCTCCAGACCTTCAATGCTGTTTATACACTGACAGTGGCCAACTGGAAAGTGTCCAGTCTACAGAGCAGTTCATGTAGTAGTTAAAGTGCATTATTATGTAACTATTTGTTTTGCCCCAATGACCCTCTTCATCTTCTTATTTCATCCAAGTAAACTATTCTCCATGTTTTATGGCTTTATATAAGGCACATTTTATAATTCTATCCCCACACGAAGAGGGCTCTGAAAAAAAACCTCCTTCACACATTTTGGCGAGAAAGCCAGAGCCTGGAATCGAATCATGGTACCCAGGTGGTGTGAGATCAGTGCTCAAACCCCTAACCTGCGTCTTAAAAAAGTTCAAGCTTTGCTTTATCCTGCAGAATTTTTAGAATCTTGAGCAATTTTCTTGCAAATGAAAATCTACCTTTAACAAGAAGTCTAAAGATAGGCTCCCAAACAAATCCTCATGATAACTCAAAAATTGCCTTTAAATACCTCATAATAACCCAAAAATTTGCCTTTGAATACCTCATGATAACCCAAAAATTGCCTTTGAATATCTCATGATAACCCAAAAATTGCCTTTGAATACATCATAATAACCCAAAAATCGGCCTTTGAATAGCTCATGATAACCCAAAAATTTCCTTTGAATACCTCATAATAACCCAAAAATCGCCTTTGAATACCATTGTAAGTAGATCTATATATACCCTGTAAATTTTTTAATCGCTTTTCAGCTGCTCTTTTCTTCTTCAGTCTTTTCTCTTTAAGTTCTTTGTCGTTAACTCTTTCTCCTCCAACCATCTGCTCTTCCAACTGCTGTAACCTTTAGAATAAATTAGAAATAATATATGATTTTAATGTGAAACAATATTTAGTTAAAAGCAAAATTGTAAAAAATCAAAATCTTAAATTTTTTACTATCAAGCCTAATATTTTTGACACATTACCATCATAATCAATGAAATTGAACAAAATCATTACCTTTCTAGTGCTTGAACTTGAATTTTTGTTAATGTGTGCGGATCGCTTGGATGTAAAAAATATCAGATATAGATTTTATATCTTATAAACTACTATTAATCTATATACCTTTTTAATGCATTTCCTTTTGAATCTGTGAGTGGTATTTGTTGTATATCACTTTCAGGAGCCTATAAAAACAAACACACAAACAATTTTTTTTTTCGTCAAATCGTTGAAGCATAATTGCATGTAGCAGGATTGTCTTACTCCTTATTCTTACTTCCTTACTGTTATTAGTATGAACACAAGTGTGAACCAACCATTACTTTACCACACTTGGCGCATTAGGCTACCACTTATAACCATTGCATTGACAATAAATCACCCTGTTTCCCCTCATATTTATACCTGTCCACTAACTCTTTCTTGATAAGTACTACTTCTAGTAATTATGTAATAAATCTTACCACATGCTGTTTATTGCTTAAGTTGGCTAGTTCCTCTTCATACTTTTGTTTTAGACTGGATACATGTTCCTGTAATTTGGCATTACTCCTTTGTTCTGCATGATATTTTTCTTTTAATTCATGCATCATTTGCTCATATTCCTGTAAAAATAATCAATATTTTTTTATTGATATTATTGATAAAAATTGCTAAATGACTTAGTTTATACTTACTTGCTTCAACCTTTCTTTTTCTTTGTTTACTTCATCTATATTAAATAAGATTTTACGATATAAGCATTAAAACTGCAAAAACACATATTTAATCAATACCTTCAACATCAGGCTGAACTTGAATTTGAACTGCAGAATTAATTTCACCACTTTCAACCATTTGTTTTAACCTTTGAATCTCTTCTTGGTATTCCCTCAACAAAGTATCCTTAGGATCTTCATTAATCTTTGGTTTATTTTTAATATTTTTTGTCCTATTTGCATATCTTAGTGTACTTAAAGTTTCATCATAGTTGTTATCAGCTGGTGATAAGCAAGCCACCATTAATGTTTTAGTATTTCCTCCTAATGAATCCTGAAAAAATAACAATGCTTTTCAGTCCTAATGACTGTAAATTGTAAACATCTTCAGGCATAAGTAAGTGGTGATCTACCAGTTTCTAAGTAAAAATTTATCTTACAAGTTCACTTTGAATGTAATATTCAATTCATGGTCAATTCTACACTTGGCATTAGATTGCGTCTATCCCGTTCCCTCACTTCAACCACTTAGGGACCACCACATACCCAAGAAACATTTGGAGTTGGGTATAAGGACTTGGTTCGCTGCGCTCGCTAGCAATAACAATAAAGATCTTACTTGTAATAGTCTAGTCAATTTTGAATCTCGATAAGGTATATGCGTAGATTTTCCGTCCACTAAAGCCGAAATAACATTTCCAAGAGCTGATAAAGACAAATTAATTTTGGTTGCTTCTTTGAGTCTGTCTCCAGATGCTCCAGTTTTGGCTTGTCGTTCACTTCCAGCTAAGTCCACTAAATTTAACTTTCCTTTTCTAATATGCTGTTTGTCATCTGTACTGTGTGTGTCCATCATTTCCACAGAAACAGTAAATATTGAATGGGATCTAGATGAATCAGCATTCATTAGTGTCGATCCAGTTGACCGGTTTTTCCAACCCTGCATCATGATGTCTTCACATTCTTTTACATTGTGCACTGAATGCCAGGATAACCCTGAATAATAATAATAATTTTAGGCCTTGCACTGCAAATCTAGGTGTCTAAATTTTGTTTTAGACACTTTTAATGGTTTAAGTTAAGACACTTTAAGAATCTAAACACTGGTTCCATTTAATAGTCGTTTGGTGAGCCTAAAATCAAGGTGACTATTTTTGAGTCACTGCAGTACAAAATTGGCAGTTCTAAATAGACAGAATAGACAGAAAACTGCTAAAATTCAGGATTTTAGCAGTTTTCTGTCAATTCATTAGCAGCAGTTATATTTAGAACTGCCAATTTCGTATTGCAGTGATTCAAAAATAGTCACCTTGATTTTTAGGCTTACCCAAACGACTATTAAATAGATTAGGTATTAGGTTCTTAAAGTGTCTTAACTTTAGCTATATAGTTTTACAGTGTGGTTATTATTTTTTTTAAAAAAAAACTTTTTTACCTGGTATATAAACTCCTTTGTCAGAATGTTCTTTCAAGTCTAGTTTCTTTTTGCAATCTGCTCCTAATAGATCTCGTATTTCTTCGTTATAGATTTCTAGATAAGATGAGTGTACCAAATACTTTGTGTTGTCTGATGTTTCAATTGCTTCAAAAATGTGTTCAAAAGAACGTGGTATGATTCCTCTCTGTGTGGGAGGAACTACAACTCCTTGCATACTGAATGATTTCCCACATCCAGTTTGGCCATATGCAAAAACCGTGCTATTATAACCTTCTAAAACACCCTGTAATAAATAATAACACTTGTTTTATTAACCTGACCAGAGAATATGATTGCGATTGGACAATGTGGCGTGTAAATACTAGATTCAGACAACAGGAGTACGTCGTCGAAAAGACGCGCTTTTGGACATCCGATATCTTAATACTAGAATTAAATCTGTTTTTTTTTTTTCATTTCGTGACCCTGTATGTGGCCAAGAACAGTACGTTGCTCCATTTGTTCCACTAGGCGCCAGATATCAAAGCAAAATTTTTTTTCCACCCTCAAAGAATTATTAACATACAACTCATGAACTCATTAGTTCAATTTTAATAATTCTTAGATTTAGATACTTTTAATTTATAAAAACTAAAGTAAGTTCAATTTATGTTGAAATATTTCTCGTATTTACCTCTACTAATGGATATGCAATTTCATTATAAATCTGCTCGGTTGTGGAATCCAATCCATATACCCCATCAAATGTGAAGCACTTTGGTGGTGCATTCGGATCACTTGGGTTAATTATTGTACAATCATTTTTATCCATGGATACAACCACCTGCACAATAAAAAAAAAAGTGTCATTAAATTGCCATATAAAAAAAAAAAAGATGAATCCCATCTTCTTTCCATTTAATGATACAAATTGATTTAATGATTTAAAACAAAACTAAATTATTCTTGGAAAATTAGGTTTATTCATAGCCTTGAACTGATGTTTCATGTTTTGGGAAAGATTTTTTTTTCAGAAATACTTCCTCCTTGCTGATGGATGCCATTAAACTAGGTCAATTCTACTTCTACTCCATTGTTTTTCAAATGTTTTTTTTTTACAATGAACAAAATACTTGCAATAGTCCTTACCTTACAATTCATATCTTTTTCTCTTTTATTCAATGGCCTACACCTAACAATGACTTTGACAGTTTCACTAGTAGCCATTTTTGCTATTTTGATTCCTACAAGAAAAAAACATGAAATGGAAATTACAACATTGAAAATTAACTGCACATTTCTGAAAAAAACTTAGTAACCATAGCCACTGATCAATAACTTTATAATTCCTAAGGTAACTATGGCACTATAGTAGTGTTGTCCACTCTATGTGACCAGTTATAGTCTAGAAATCAATCTATTGATCAACAACACACAAGCTAATTCTGTTGAAACAAAGGCGTATTATATGTCTTAAATAATAATGATATATATTTGAAATTTTTAGTATAGTCTAAAAATTTTATTTAAAAAAAAAAAAATTAATTTATTGGTAAATCTATAAAAATGTTACAATTAGAAAAAAATCTTTAACTCTTTTTGCACTACTGAGTACTGACATTATAAAAACCTTAATGTGTCACATTTTAATATTGCACAGTCATAGTTTGCATTAACATACAATTGTCACTCTAAAGATGATAACCATCAAATAAAACTAACATTGATTTTGTCATTAGATTCCAAGTGTTGTATACAGTATTTATTGAAGATCAATTGACAGACATTGTAAAATAATACCTTAATAATGATTTAATCATACTTTGACTGGGTCATTCTAGAATTATGTCACCAAGACAATAAAATGTCTGTCATCTCCCACAATGACCATATTAGTTATATTATGGTACCACATAATCACAATTCATAAATTATGTTTTGAATCTGACACAAAATGACCATTGCCATGTTGCTGCAAGTTTTTTTCCCAGGTTCTAATGTCGTACATGATAAGTACTATGGTTTTAATAACTCAGATTGCGCCTTTCAGATATCCACGGTCTGAAAACTAATCATGTGTTTTATTTTGGAACACCTTCTGCACGTAAGAACTGAAAGCTAAACAAGTAGTAAACTATACATTTGCCTCAAATTGGATCATTATTCACTTGTTAAAAGTACTTTTAAAAAAAAGTTACTTAAGTTTTTGTCTTCTTTTTTTTTTTTTTTTTTTTTTTTACATAAATAACAAATTACTCTATATTTTGCATTAACATCGCCCTTCCACTTTTGATTGATTTGCCACCTCGCTATACCCCATTCACGGAATCTTGAGCTAATTTTTTTTACTTTTAAATGAAATAATTTCTGTTTAATAATCAGAAAAATAAAATAGAAATTTATTTATGTAAATAATTGAGCACGGTAGGTAAATATGACTCACACATAGTCAGGCAACTTTTAATTTTAATTTACTGAGTTGTTGCTCAATCATTTACGGAATTTGTTTGAGTTTTTTGTGTAATGTGTTATGTTGTAGACTTGTGATGGCTCTTTTGTTTAAGTTCTGATTAAGTGAAGTTGCTAACTAGATTAAGATTGACTCATTGAATTGGTATTAGTCAAATTAGATTTCAACAAATTAGAGTGAAATCGACATCATTAGTTGTAGACATACCGGTAATTAGATTACACACCCATGAGTGAATTCTTTACTACGGAGGGAATAATTCAATTTAACATTGCAATTCGAATTAAAATGTCTCATTTAAATTCTATTTTAAAGCACTCAATTAAACTCTATCCAACAATTCGTGCATGAAACTGAAAAGTGAACTTTTTTGCATTGTTCTGAAAGTATATATTGTGGTATCTTATTTTAATTCTCTAGTTGAGCTGAGTCGAAAAATCATTGTTTCGTAGCCAAAAGATGTGCGCAACAATAGAAAAATCTAAATGTAAATAATTTTTAAAAATATTTTACAAGAGTTTTCATTTGTTAACAATGGCATGCACATTTTTGGACTACGAAGCAATGATTTCTCGGCTCAGCTCAACTAGAGGATTAAAATAAGATATCACAATATATACTTTCAGTACAATGCATAGGCCATTAACCAAAGGGAGTTTTGAGCACGAATTGTAAAATAGAGTTTAGTTGATTCTGCCAACAAGACAAAACGATTTAATAATGGGGTTCTAAACTTTTTTTTCCTTCAATTTTTACCACTTATACAAATAAGACAAAAAAGTTTACGTACCGTACCACCACATTGTTTTTATTATATAGGTTTGGGTAGTGAGAATATTCTTTACTAATTTGTTAAAAATGATAAAATTCATTTTTTTTTCAATTTACAATGCAATTTTATTATTATTACAAATTACAAATTTTTGATGACACGCATTGTTAGGCATACCACAACTCAAGAGAACCGCTGGTTTAACAAATGGTCAATCGTTACTGTCACTTGGCTTCATTACAGTTTGTTGCCGTTACAATTGATTGAATTGATGATATGCTCATTGATTAAACCTTTTCACAATCCTTTAAGTCCCATTACACTTTGTCTTTTCTGATTTCTAGATTAATCTTAGAACAGATTTACATATAAAACTATAATATGTAAAACAAATAATAAAATTCTGTTACTATCGACTTTTATTAGTCTGCAGTTATTATCTTATTTTTATTATTTATTTTAATCCTGCTAACAAAAAACACTTAAAAAACACTATAATGAAATTTCCATTAATAGCCAACCACTAATAACTACTATGTTCACTAATAAATCAATATTTTTCAAACACATAATGAAATCACTAAATTAAATTCGTAATAATATATAAATTAATGTTTTAACAAGCTTACCTTTAAAAAATATTCACAGCGCTCACTTATTGATATATTTTGGGAAGACTTGCTGGATAAAAACAAACAACAACAAAAAAGAAACAAGTTCGGCAATCAAATCTTCATGTCACATGAAGAACATGATGATCGGTCAAAGAAAATTGTGGTTGAGAGGTCCAAAGTGCCATTTTGACTACAAATCCACCTGTTTGGGTTGGCACTTGCACTCTTTTATCCAATTTTCAACGGGCAATTGCTCACTTTTTTCTGCTTGCTAATTTCAGCATTACTCGTTACCAGGAGCTGCCAGTCGTAGCAACACAACTCACGTTGCTCTATGACGTGTTTGACTCCGTCCAATCATAATTTTTTTTTATTGTGTTATTTTTTTGTGTTTTTTTTCTTCTTTTTTTTTAAATTTAGGAAGTTGAAATAATGTTCTGTTTTTAAAAAAAAATATTTTCGAGTAATATTTATTCTAATAAAATAATAAAAAATTCAGTGTCAGTCTAATTACAGACAGATAGACTCGAGTCATTGCTCCCTGCGAGGAATTTGGGTGTTTTTTTCTCATTAGAAACACGCAATATGTTGACACATGAATAAATTGTAGAATATTATTTGTTGTTTTGGTTTATTATTGTATAATGCAGCATTCGGGTCTGCGCCCAGTCGTTAAACGACATTGGGTCAAAGTTTAAAATTAGATATAACTTTTTTTTTCTTTAAAAAATATATAAAAACATATTTTAAAAAATAAAGCTTTGTCTAAGATTGATTTTTATCGATATTTTAAAGAAAAACAAATGTGTGGTTACAAGGTTACTCAATTAGTTTTAATTTATCTCTTAAATGGTTTATTTCAAAGTATTAATAAGAAATATGAATATGCCTTAATAATTTTCCCAAATAAACATATCGGAATATCGATTTTCATCTAAAAAATAAAAAAATTGATTTATTAATTTGCCACTAGATGACACACAACGAGTCATTACGTCAGAAATTGCCCCATCTTGTGGCCGATGAAGCCATGAAGGATTAAGCGAACTCAATGATGGCCGAAAAATGTCAAATCCAGCCCTCCGTGAAAATCGGGCATTACATTCTAGGCGAAACATTAGGTGTCGGGACATTTGGAAAAGTTAAAAGTAAGCTGTAAGATATAAATTAATGCGAAAACTCCAAACTAAACCTCAATAAAGCGCATTGCTATAAACCTAGTGACAAAAAATGCAATTGAGTGCGCCAGAACTGGTTGGAACTGGTTTGAAATTATGTAAAAAACTCAAAATATGAATACAAAAACATAAAAAGTTAGAAACAAAATTTTGAATGGAAAAATAAATTAATTTTTGTATATTTTCAGTCGGGGAACATCAGTTAACTAAACACAAAGTGGCAGTGAAGATTTTGAATCGTCAAAAGATTAAAAATCTCGATGTTGTTGGTAAAATCCGAAGAGAAATTCAGAATCTCAAGTTGTTTAGACACCCCCACATAATAAAATTGTAATGTGCCATGAGAAATATTTATATTTATTCGTGTGTTTGTTTATTTATGTGTTTATCGTTACAGGTATCAGGTCATAAGTACACCTACTGATATCTTCATGATAATGGAATATGTTTCTGGTGGAGAATTGTTCGATTATATAGTGAAACATGGAAAAGTAAAATAAATTTTCGATATTAAAGCTTACTCTTGGTAAAGGCAAAATGAAAAAAAAAGGTTTTTTTCTTACAAAATCTATAAATGCACTTTATAGTTTATTTGTGCAAAAAGATATCTTTTGGTGAAAAAATAAATGTTTTTACATCAGAACATGTTATTTCGCCACATAACCAGTCTATTTAAGGCTAAAAACCGCAATTGTAGGATTCTATAAACCCAAAAATTGCATTTTAGATGCAAAAAGTGGAGTTTATTACATCAAAACTGCTTTTTTTTCGGTACAGATGTGTAGAGATTAACCATTTTGCCTCGAAAATTGATTAGGTGCAACGTAGCAATTTTTAGCTGAAATATTTGCTAAAACGTTAATTTTAATCGAAAAAAATCATTCTTTTTTTATATAATTTTTCTTCTTGCCAGTTGCCACATTGTGTCGTCATTACATCTTGGGTTTAATGGTTTTTTTAAATTATTTTAGTTAAAGGAGCATGAAGCCCGACGCTTTTTTCAACAAATTATCTCTGGCGTTGATTATTGCCATCGACATATGGTTGTGCATCGCGATTTGAAACCCGAGAATTTGTTGTTAGATCAAAAACTACACGTTAAAATTGCTGACTTTGGTGAGGTAAAATTCGCTTTTCTGTCAAAGTTCACAAATCGATGTTTTAATTCTTTTCTTTTTCTTTTCTTGCGTTGTTTTTTTTTTTTTTTTAAAAATTAAAAAAAAAAAATATTTTTATCAATATAAAATAATTTTTACGTGAACGTAAAAGGATTGTCAAACATGATGCTGGACGGTGAATTTTTAAGAACGAGTTGTGGATCGCCGAATTACGCAGCACCGGAAGTTATTTCTGGAAAGTATGTTGATTTGTGGTGAATTTCAGCATTAAATTGTAAATAAAAATGTTATTTTAATCTTTAGATTATATGCCGGCCCGGAAGTTGATGTGTGGAGTTGCGGCGTAATTCTTTACGCTTTATTATGCGGCACAGTGAGTAAAATATTGAATTCAAAGCTTGGAGTTTTTTTAAAATTTTCTTTTTTATTTATTAACAGTTGCCGTTTGATGATGAACATGTTCCCACCTTGTTTAGAAAAATTAAATGTAAGTTGTACGAGTAACAGTAAAAAAATTTGTTAGGGAATTTAATTGTTTTCTGAAAATTTACAATTTTACGTCTAAAAATGTACATTTTCTTGAAGAGAATGCAAGTTGGTGCAAAGAAGCCATTTTTTACATCAAAATATGCATACTTTTCTTAAAAGAATGCATTTTTGTGCCTGAAATTGCATGTTTTCCTATATGTATGATTTTTTTTGTTTATTCGGCAAAATGATCAATTTTTCTGCGCAAAATGCACTTTTTTGTGGGAGAGCGGAGAGCAGTCGCGCATATACTCTGCAGTTCGTTTGTCCGCAACATCTTTACATTTAATCAGTAATTTTTACATGACTTAATAAAAAAATATTTCCGAAATTACGTATTTTCTAGAAAAAATTATAAAATCTTGTTTATTAACCCTTCTCAACAACTTTACATTAATTTCAGCTGGCGTATTTCCAATCCCGGATTACTTAAACAAATCCGTGGTGAATTTAGTTTGCCACATGCTCCAAGTGGATCCGATGAAGCGCGCGGCCATCGAAGATGTCAAGTAACAATTTCAAACTCGCATTATCAACTCAACCCAACTTAATCGGAACATATAATCCATTTAGAAAACACGATTGGTTTCAAAAGGATTTACCGGTGTATCTGTTTCCGCCAGCCAACGAACAGGATTCATCAGTGGTCGATACGGACGCCATAACTGAAGTTTGCGATGTAATACAAACATCTCAGAGAAATCATTTATTTTCTACATATAATTTTTATTTTCAATTGGATTAGAAATTCGGGGTCAGGGAAGAAGAGGTTCACGCTGCTTTGTTGACCGGGGATCCGCACGATCAGTTGGGCATTGCGTACAACTTGATTATCGACAATAAACGCATAGCGGATGAGGCTGCCAAGTTTGAAATTCGAGATTTTTATGTTGCTAGCAGTCCGCCACCGACCACTGTTTATACTGATCTTGTAAGAATTCGATTTAAAAATTCAAATTGCTAATAAATAAAAATAAAAATTTAGTTTCAGACGCAGAGTCCCGTACGGCCACATCCAGAGAGGATTGCTCGTAAGTACCAAGATGATTACAATTATTATTATTGAAAAAATTGGGAAAAATTGGTGTTTTTTTTTGTGACAAATTGCAAATTCTAGGATTCACAAGTAAGATTAAAGGAATTTAATGTTTTATTTTATTGAGATTTCGATGTTTTTAATGGAATTTTCTCATTTTCAGCTCATTTAACTCCGCTTCGGGAGAGATACGTTAGCGGCGAGACCAGCGACAAGAAGGGAACACCGATTAAGAAAGCAAAGTGGCATTTAGGTATATAAAACAAATGTAAACGCATTAAATCTAAAAAATTAAAAATTTTGTTGAATTTAGGCATTCGATCTCAAAGTAAACCGCAGGATATCATGAATGAAGTATTTAGAGCCATGAAAACCTTAGATTTCGTAAGATTCTCATTTAAATCGATTTTATAACCGAAAACTGAACAATTTTAATCAATTTCAGGAGTGGAAAGTGGTAAATTCGTTCCATATTCGGGTCAGACGCAAAAATTCAGTCGCAAATAAATACGTAATTAAAAAATAATAACCAAATTTTAAGTTTATATAATTAACTTTTTAACTTTAACCAGATGAAAATGAGTTTGCAGCTCTACCAAGTCGACTACAAAAGCTACTTGCTCGACTTTAAAAGCCTGAGCAGCGAAGGTGAAGAAGTGCCCAATGCCAGCCAATCTGATCAGCACTTAGCGTGCGGTCACCACACGATGGAGTTCTTCGAAATGTGCGCGGCACTAATCACACAATTGGCCCGTTGAATAGTTTCAAAATATTAATAAAAACTTAATTAATCTAGTCTTGTAGCATGAAACGTCCATCTTGGAAATTAAATTGACAATATTTTCGTAGTCAAAAACAAACCTAGTCTCATTTATTTATTACATTATTTTAACCAGGCCATTATTTTGATACAGTTGAACTGGGTCCTGCAGCGGCTTGTCCGCGCTTTCTGGGCCTTGGTTTGGTTCCTTCACGAAATCCATTTCTGAAATTGAATTTAAAATATTAAAAAATTGACATTTTTGTGGACTTTTTTGGAGTTAGTACCGGAATTTTCGGTAAATGGTCTTCAAATAACGAATGCGACCGGTTCCAGTGGTCTTTCGACGTTGAGCTTTCTCGCTCCAATTATCTGAAATTAATTTTTTAAGATTTTTTAGAACATTTTAATTAACGATTAGTTGTGATTTTTTAACTTACAGTGACGTAATTTTTTCGCTGGATATCCACATTGCGCACATTTTGATTTCTGAATGTGGTAACTGGATCTCCCACAACGACGGCAAAGTGTGTGGGTCTTATTCCTCCGTTTACCAAACGATGAGGTACCTTTAGTCTAAAATTAATAAAGAAAAATGTGGCTTAGAAAGTGTTAGGGTAAAGAACAAAAATCTCGTCATCCGGTGTTTTCCGCAATAAAAACACATTTCTAACATGAATAAAACGAAATTAACAAACAACTACTATCATTTGTAAAATATTTAAACTTAAAAATTGATTAATATTAGAAGATTGAATCGGATTGATGTAAACGTACCATGTTGCTGGTGAAGAGCACACAACCACCATAAGCGGAAGCTACGAAACGGAAGTTGAATCAAAGAATCGAAAAAGCTCCGTGACATTAGTTTATAAACCCGCCAGTAGGGTATATCTTTTAAAGAATCCATCGTTTATGGACATATTTTGCTATATTTCGTGTAATTGAAGTCTAAACGAATAATTTTTACAGCTGAATTCACTTCATTAAACATTCATTATGGTAAGTATTTAAAGAAGCCAAGTTTTTTTGAATAAACCACAATTTTACTTATTTATTTTGTTTTTATTAAATTTTAGGGTGAACGGAAAGGAGTGAATAAATATTATCCACCAGATTATAGGCCTGAAAAAGGATCACTGAATAAGTACCATGGTACACATGCACTTCGAGAGAGAGCGAGAAAATTGGATCAAGGCATTCTTATTATTCGGTATAAAAATTTAATGAAATTTTCAGAAATTGCATTTGTATAGCTAAAATATCTTCACAGGTTTGAAATGCCGTATAATATTTGGTGTGACGGCTGTGGAAATCATATTGGAATGGGTGTACGGTACAATGCGGAGAAAAGGAAGGTCGGGATGTATTATTCGACGCCCATATATCAATTTCGAATGAAATGTCATTTATGTGACAGTCATTTCGAAATGAAAACAGATCCGCAGGTATATATTTAGAGCTGCAGCACGAATGATGCTAATTTCGGTTTTCGGAACTTTGGCAAACAAAATTACTTTTTTTTGTTATTATTGACATCCGTTGAAATGCCTTATTAGTTACCTTTTGCACATAAAATTGGAATTTTGCTACTAAAAAACTTTTATGTTTTCGAAAACGGCTAATTTTTGTGCAGAATAGTCTTTTTGCATCTTAAAAATGCAATGTTATGCTTAAAAACTTCTAAAATTGTCTACTTTTTTAAAAGTTTTAATTTTTTGTGAGTGAAAAGTCCAGGGCCGGATTCACTAAATTGTTATGATGATAGCGATATCGTTATTTAACAATTGTTTAGTGAATCCGGGTACATTTTTGCAGTGACGGAGTGTAATTTTATGCTTCTTTGCATTTTGAGGTACCCTACCGAACGCCAAATTGCCTCGCTATGTCTGTTGTGGACGATGGAAATAATAAAACAAAAATTTTTAATTCAAAATTTATAATAGAATTTAGATTATGTGGTTGTCTGCGGAGCCCGGCGACAAGAAAGACGATGGGACCCGACACAAAACTCGCAAGTGGTTCCTGAGGATAAGGACACGACTCAGAAATTGGTTACAGACGCGATGTTTCGGTTGGAACATGGCGAGGCAGATAAAAGAAAGGGAAAAGAAGCCGCGCCATCGTTAGCTCGGCTCGAAGATATGCAAAATCGGTGGAAAGACGATTACACCAGCAATAAAATACTGAGACAAATTTTTAGAGTAATTTGGATTGAAATTTCTGTAAAGGGGGAATTGACCTAACTTGAAATTTGTAATTTTTTAGGATAAAAAGAAAGAAAAGCAAGAAAAAGAGAAGAATAACAAATTATTACTGATTAAATCGTCGTTGAGTATACCGTTACTGGATGAAAATCCGGAAGATGTAAAAATGGCAAAATTGCTTAAGCTCACCCCATTACAAAGTATTATTTATTTAATTTTTTATTAAAATTTATCACTTAAATGTTTTTTTATTTATATATTTGTTTAGGTTATGAAGAGAGACAACGCGAGAAGAGGATTGAAATTGATTCGAAACCGATTTTACCACAATTAGTTAAGAATTTGAATCAAAATCAAAAGGATTTGAAGCGAGAGGAATTAGTGAGGATTAAAAATTGTAAAAATTCAACTGAAACTCGGATATCGTTAGTTGCTAGCGAATATAATGATAGTGGCGACAGTAATTAGTTTGTGGCTTTATAAATTTCATTTTATTTTTTGTCTATGTATATATTGTTTTTGTTGTAAATAAGTTTGGAATAAAGTTTCATTTGTGTAAAACAGACACTAGGCATGAAGAGACTTGATGTAATCTGTTTTTGAAGAGTGAAGAGTGGATTAATAGGTGATGTGTCAGTCTTCCATTATCCGCCTATCACGAGTATTGTCCTCTAGCGTGCTGATTAGAAAACCACGTGATACGACGTGAAATTCATTTCTTAAAAATGGCGGCAGGTTGTATGTTTTTAAACCACCAAAAGATAATAAACGAGATGTTAGCAAACTGTCTTGATTTAAGATTATGTTCCAACGATTGCAAACTCGTCCATTCAGCTAATTCATACGAAATCAAAGATATATTTTTCGATATTCGTTCGGAATATTTAATGGACACCCAAGCACTGGCACGTGTGAGCACTACACAACGTAAAAGACGAAGGAAAATTGAGAGAAAAAATGAATTTTCGATCTATCACAAAGAGGTATATTAACATTATGAATATTTTAAACACAACTTTTTTAACACAACTAAATTTTTTTTAGGTTTGCGATCTCATTGAAAAATGTGCCCAGAGTTGGAAACCTGAATGTCTCCCCGGCAAGCCGAATCTAGAAGAAATTTTATTGAATAATATATTTGCAAGAACAGCTTCGAAGATAATTGATGACAATTGTCGACTATCCCAATTGTGTTCACGAAATATGATGAAAGAGGAGCCTTTAATTCATACAATAACACGTAAAAATCATGAAAATATACAAAAGGATGGTTTTCCCAACTAAAAGGTTTAAATTTTAGGTAACGGCCACGTTGAACCGAATTTAAAATTTGTAAATAAATTAATAACGCACGACGAAGACTACGCATGCGTTATTAAATGGGATTCGAAGGATTTTTTAATTCCCGCAAACTCTTCATTTTTACTGTCGAACGATTTAAATATATTAACCAAAACAAATAGACGATATGATGTTATTATAATCGATCCACCGTGGACTAATAAAAGTCTAAAAAGGAAAAAATGGTCTATATTTAAAATAAATTATGTAGTTAATTGGAATTTATTTTTTTTTATTATTATTTAGTTACAACACATCGTCAGAAGTGAACTTTCTCAGTTTGCCGATTAAAGATTTAGCGAGTAAAAATTGTTTGATCGGTGTATGGACAACAAACAATAGTTATTTGATTAATTATGTGAAATCAGTAATGTTTCCTCATTGGGGAGTGGAATATGAAACAGATTGGCACTGGCTTAAAGTATTGTGAACGAATTTTGCATTTTTTTTAAATTTATGTTTATTGATTTTTTAAAATTTTTATTTGGTTTTAGGTGACGCGTTATGGCGAGTTTGTTGTTCCATTAAATAACCATACCAAAAAACCGTATGAAAATTTAATTCTGGGTAGAATGACTGGTTCAATGGAAAATATTACGAGTAATTTGATTTTTGTATCCGTTCCTAGTTGTTTTCATTCGCACAAACCGTTGATTAGAGGTAAAAAATGATTAATAAATGTATTAATACGTTTTTAATTGTATTTTTTTCTTTTTTTTCAGATTTATTAAAGAATTTCATTAATAAAGAGGTTAAAGGTTTAGAGATATTTAGTCGTTCTCTTTGTTCAGGCTGGACCAGCTTTGGAGACGAGGTATACGATAAAATTTAATTTAACAATTTTATGGACCAATAATTACTTTCTAGGTACTAAAATTTCAACAAATAGATCTATACGTCAAAAAATCATAATTAATTTCAGGACTGTTGCGGTTAATAGTGGATAATAGTCCTTGATTTATTGATCCGGATTAGAATTACAACTTCAAACTGTGAGTATTTACAAATTTGTATTCTTTACTGTTATTGCTAGTGTGAACACAAATGAGAACACCAAATATTGACAGATATTATTATATTCATAAGTTATGTGCTTCTTAATGGTGTACACTTAATATTACGGATTTTGAATTTTTTAAATACATAGCGCACCAAATTGCATAAAGCATTCAATATTCCTAGTAACGAAATGCCAATATAAAATCCAATATTGCCAGCCAAGTCAGCCAACAGGGCGGAAAATGGATACACATAATACTCTTTAACCACGTCTTTTGAACTGACAGCATATTCTAATTTTAATTTCAAGCCTTTCCATTTATCTGTTTTCTCTGCAGTTATACTATACAGTGTTTTTTTGCATTGTTTTCTGCATTGGCATTTCGCATTCAATAATCCAATAGCATTCATTTCTCTAGCACTGTGGATTAAATCATGCCTGTTGCGGCAATTTCGGAGTTTGAGGTTTAGAAATGGAAAACTGAAACAATTACAAATATTGTTAACGCGGCATTAATGAATATTCTAGCAAATATAATTTTGGGTATTAAAAGATTTAGTGTGAAAGATCATGGGTGCATTTTTGAAAAAAAAAAAAAATGAAATGAAAGGAAAAAGTGCATTGATGCATACTTGCAAATACGTTTGTCTTCGTTTTTCGTTAGTGTTTCTGATATTATTCGATTAGAACATTGAGTAGTGCATTTCACGTATTCAGTTTCATTAATGCATGGAGAGACACTATGAAACTGTAAATTAGAAATAAAGCTTTTTAGATTAGAAAACTTAGACCGTAGAATCTGTATTTAATATGGGGGATGTGTGGGTGTTGTACTTTGGTGTTATTGGCTCGAACTTGCCTCTTTTATTGATGTAATTTTAACGTGGTATGTAAAACTTTCAGAAAGTCTTTCAAATGGAACTAAATATTTGTCCATGATATATTGATGACTCAGGTGTAGCTGTCAAGTTGAAAATAATTAAATATTACTCCGATATATTATATATACACCTCCTTGCCAAAAAAATGGAACAGGTACTTTTTTAAAGTCAGAAAAATGGAAATTTCTTAAAAGCTGTAATACCGACAGACAAATGGTTTTTAGAGGATTTATAGGAATGGTAAAGCTATCATTTTGTGTAAAATTTTTGAAAATTGATTAAGCAGTTACTGAGAAAAAAAATTAAAAACCACTAAAATCAGGTTTTTGCATTTTTGACAATATCTCGAGAACTGTTGAAGATAAAATTAAAAATTAAACTGATTTAGGATGTTCAATTTTTTGGGCAACTTTTCTAAATTGGATGTATGGGTCTGCTAAGTGCTCAAAAAAAGTCATAATGTAATGGTTGTCAACAATCAAAATTTTCAAAAAATTATTGCGACCAGAATTCTTGATGAATTAAGTCCTGGATGTGTTAGAGGTATGTATGCAGTTAAACATCTTGGAGTATCATTGGATTTGGAATAAAATTCTGGTCATAATGATTTTTTGAAAATTTTGATTGTTGACAACCATTACATAGCTCCATTATGACTTTTTTTGAGGCTTTGCAGACCCATACATCCAATTTAGAAAAGTTGCCCAAGAAATTGAACATCCTAGATAAGTTTAATTTTTAATTTTATCTTCAATGGATCTCTAGATATTGTCACAATTGCAAAAACCTGATTTTGGTGGTTTTTAATTTTTTTCTCAGTAACTACTCAATCAATCTTCAAAAATTTTACACGAAATGATAGCTCTACCATTCCTATAAATCCTCTTAAAACCATTTGTCTGTCAGTATTACAGCTTTTAAGAAATTTCTATTTTTCTGACTTTAAAAAAAGTACCTGTTCTATTTTTTTGGCAAGGAGGTGTATTTTTTAATATTAAAAATTAATTACTGATGTCTTGTATTTGTAGAATCGAGTAATATCTCTATTTATTTCAATTTGCCATGAAGTGTGTAATCGGTGTTTAATGTCCCATCTGATACCTTCATGAAGTCAAAAGAATTAGATATTTTTTACACTAGCTGCATTCAATCCTGGAAGTGACTTATTTGCTTTAAATATCTTATAAAATCATATAATGTAATGATAATTTGTGCATGACTTATAAAAGTCACTTATATAAAGGTACTTTGAACTTGCTATCAAATTTTTATATACCAGTAAGTTATTTGTCAGGTGCAGGTGGCCTAGTAGTTAGAGCACTTGCTTCACATCACTTTGGTACCAGGTACGATTTCTGGCTCTGGCTTCTTTACCAAAATGTGTGATGGAGTTTTTTTCAGAGTTTTCTTACCGGTTGTTGATTGGTTTTCTCCAGGTACGCTGGTTTTCCCCATAAACTAACAAAACTTGGTCTATGTTAGGGATTCGCTGCGGGACCCTTGAATTGGGGTTATTAAAATGTGCTTTGTATTTGAGTGCCCATACTGGACATACCATATACACTCGCGTATAAGTCGAGGATTTTTGGACCAAATCTTTTATTTTATTTTATTTTTTTTTTATTTTTTCGCACGGTCTATTTCGACACATTTTTGTGTCAGAATAGTCATCCGCTTTAGGGCTAGCTATTTTGACACATTTTTGTGTCACTGTACGCACATTGCGCAGGGCTGCCAACTCTGCGTGACGTGCATACGGTACATAATGTTTGTCATTCGTATATATTCATTCCTATATAAACTCAATCATTTGTATTAATTTTGTATTAATTTTAACCTCAACAATTGCACGAAGTACCTAATGCTGGGCGCAGACATGCAGCTATTTGCGTCGCCTAGCGATTTTGCCCCGCGAGTCTATACCCTCTGCTACAGCAGACTTGGCGCGAATCTATTGTTCCAAAAATATTTGTTGCTATGACAAATATTTTGGAACAATTGTTGAAAAGAAGAAACAAAATAGAGCAATTAGAACATGTGATGCAATTGCAATACTCGCATCCCATTGGATGCGATTTGCATCGCCTGTGAAAAAGTACACAGTGGCTGTACTTTTTTCAAAAGTACATTCTTTGATCGCGCGACGGAAGTGACGTTTTCTGAGCCATCCGAATGCTATGCGAATCGCTGCATGTCTGCGCCCAGCATAAGCGATAATTGCGCGACGCTATGGCGATTTCTCAATATTCAACGTTCCGAACATGGAATGAATTTGCTGAACAATACGAACAATTCTGTGATGCAACATTTAGTCCAATTTTCCGTGTAAAGAATAGCCGAACCATTGAAAAAGAAAATGCTTAATCCAAAGTGCTTTAACAGCCAATTTCAATTGGTTATTATTTTTGCCATTTTGTATGCGCCCACTCTACAGAATACAATAGTGTAAGCACTGAGAAACGACCTAAACAGAAATCACAAAAAATTGGTTGTCCTGCTGAAGTTAGAATTTTTTAGAATAAACTCGATCAAGAATTTGTTATTAAATTGTTTAATAATCATGAAGTCGGTCTACACATTTATCCAATGTATTGTATTAATTGTGCGTTTTGTGGTTTGAATTTTAAAATTATTTGTTTAGTTAACAAAGTTGAGAATGGTGTTAGGAATTTTGAATTTTCACGTCAAAAGAGAAATAATGTTGAAGATAAAGCCGAGTTATTATTGGAACATAATGTACAAGTCTCGTTGGTTAATAAATTTATGAAAACAGTTGGTGGTGTTTTATCTACATCTAAATATGATTATGTATGATTATTGAACATTTTGTTGTTGATTCGGAGATTAGGGCATTATTTTTCCAATTTTCGTGGCAAAGAACTTTATATTTGAACGCTATTGTGAGCATGTTACAATGGATGCTACCTATTGTTTATTTAATAATCGTATGCCATTGTATCTTGCTCTTATTGTTGAGAGTAGGTGCATTCAATCCTGAAGAAAAGAAAAGTCACTTATTTGCCTGAAATGACTTTTAAAAGGCAAATATGACGTAATTTACTTCATATTTGCCTTATAGAAATGACTTAAGTGACTTTAGAGAAACGGCAAACACAACTCACTTCTTTACTTTATAGAAGTCACTTCTTTTTATTGCACATTTGCAATGCTCACAAAAATAGCTTTAGTGGCATCCATCTTGGAAACAATTAGATCGTTGATGTTTCTCAACTCCTAACTAAAATTTTAGTGAATAAAACCTGCCAATTTTGTAGGTGGAGACTTCATTGAACAACATCCTAACGATTCTTTGAGAAATCGGCATGAAAATAGGTAAGAGTTGCGAAAAATGACGACAAATCGGGTACAGACATCACCGAACTTCGTGGCCGCGGAACGTGCAACCTACGTCGGCCACGATGTTCGGTCATGTCCGTACCCTCTAGCAGATTCTCATAAAATATATTAGCCAAGATGGAATAGACAATTTTATCAACAAAATCTAATTTTTATTCCACAGTTTAAACAATAAAAATACAAATAAAAATGAAAATGCATGAACAATTTAAGTGCGTTCATTGAGAAGTCACTTTTCCATAAGGCAGATAAGGAGAAGTGACTTTTCCTTTTCAGGATTGAACGCACCTAGTATAAATTGTTCTGTTCCGATTGCTTTTGCAGTTGATTTAAACAATTATTTTTTTAAATTTTTATTTATTTATATTTTTTTTTATGTGTCGGAATAGCTGGCCCTAAAGCGGCGGGCTATTCTGACACAAAAATGTGTCGAAATAGCTGCAGCCTTATTTTTTTAATATATAAAATGTCTATTGACCCTCGTATAAATCGAACCAAATAAAAATAAAATAAAAAAAATAAAATTTAGGGGGCCGATTTATACGCTTTTTGACCCGTTTTAAGTCAGGGTCGACTTATACGCGGGTCGACTTACACGCGAGTAAATACGGTACTTTGTATAGGGCCTTAAAACTTGGGGAATAATTTACTTGGTTCAAGTTATTTGTCACTTGTACGCTAAGTTATCTCCAAGGATTGACGGGAGCTAGATATTTTAAACTTAAAAAAAAATAACTTTTACCATCCGTGTTTAGAACGAGGCATTTTCCTTGTATTGTATCCAGAAATTTATTTTGAATTCTTCGGTCACAAATATCTTTTCTCAATGCAAATCGACACTGTGAAATAAAAAAAAAACTGAAAATGTGCCACAGTGAATTTTGAATTATTCTTTACAAAACGTACCGAATACGTTGAACTAATGTTGTGAAAAGTATATGTTTTTGTCCAAATATCGTCAAAACTTATATTCAAAAAATTGAAATCGCAATAAAACTTTTGCTCGGCACTTTTATTCTTGCAAATAACGTTGTTGTCACATAGCCTTGAAAATGATACTTCAAAGTCATTAAACCATTGCGGGGGACATAAATATAGTACTGGAAATATAAATGACTCTAATTCTTCCATTAATACTTTGGTCCCTATGATTTCATCGAAGTATGTGTTAATGCAGATGCCAACTTGCCAAGTGCATATCATTAAACCAATAGAAATGACAACTAAGTTAACGATATTTTTCATTTTTGGCGTTTCACAATTAACATAGCATTGTTTTTGGGAACGAACTGTTTTCTTTCTGAGAATTCTGACTATGAAAATCTGGGTAGATTGTGAAGTATGCATAATTAGGTGTTGTCTGTTACGCAAGGAAAGCAGAAAGTGAAAGGACTTATTACAACGTCATTATTGATCAATTATGAATTATCAAACAGCAGTATGCCAGTCAGTTTATTTGGTATATAAGCTAATGGTATAATAATGAGCTCATTGGTATAATGGATAATAGTGTAATGGTATAATCAATGAAGCTCATTGGTATAATGGATAATAGTGTAATGGTATAATCAATGAGCTTATTGGTATAATGGATATTATCGTGAAATATGAGATAAGCTAATGTTTTACCGTATTACCCTGAAAACAGCGGCATGCCGACCAGATTTTAAAAATTGGCTGTTTGGTTACTTTTTCCGGCATGTCGGAAATTTCTAGCTCCTTAGAACTGACTTTCGAATGCTACTCAATAGGTTAGGCTGCCCGACGTGACATGCGTACGGTGCTTTAGACAATTGCAGCACTCGGGACGTCGGCGGTTCAGCTTCTCCGTCACGCTCCGTACGTGAAAGGAGCGTTTGGTGGCGGAAAACGATACTATATAGGCCGCGGCGCACACCGCTTATATGCCCAAACGAAATAAATACTAATTAATGACGACTAAATAACTTAGATTTATTTTAATCCATGTTAACTTAAAGAACTGAAAAATCAACATGTCACCTGTTTTCACAACAGGGCATGACATAATAACACAGTTATGACATCACAGCTACCTGACAGGGTAACCTATAGGCTGGTTACTACCTAATATTTTATACTACTATCAACACAAGATAACATGAATCATGGTGATAGATGGTGCGATATGAGCCAGTAGTGCCATCAATTACAATTAACTGCGATAATTAATACAATCAAATAAATAATTGCTTCGCACAATTATAAATAAACAATGAAGTAAATCCATTACATAAAATTCATAGTCAAATTATTAGAAATGAATTACACAAACAAAAAATTGTTATTTCACACAACAAAGACAAAAAAAGAATAGAAATCACACAAATTCTATTGCTAAATTTCTACTACAACCAAAACATGTACAGGTGAACAATACACATGATCATTGTGGAAAACTAATGGTGTGTTTTAAGTGTTTTCTGTCGGTGATTTCAACTGAGAAAATATTTTTTGCAGTAATTGGGGGATTGCAAGAATAGAAAGACCAAGCATGAGTGCAAAAGAATTTCCAATATCACAACACAATGCAACATGATTATAAGATAAGGTTTGTGTGATTTTTTCAATTATATTATTCATTGGAATGATACTAAGAACTTTGAGCGGCCAAGATTCATTGTGTTGAAAGTATACATAGGTATCAAACACTGGTTCTTCACATGGTGGATGACAACCACAGTCTTTCAGTACATTAAGTTTCAATGAATTGGTCAAGAACGATGATAGTGTTGATTTTGCTTCTTCCGCATTGATACAATTATTCATATTTATGTTCTCCAAAAATGGTAACCTAAAATTAAAATTAAACATAGAAAATGCATATCTACTATAATAAAGTGTTAACTGCTACTTCCGTCACACGCGGAAGTAGGTATCGTCCCCGTTGTAATAATTTTGTCACACACTAGGTCTATTCAAAAACTTACGCACGACTCGTGCCACGACTCGTAGCACGAGATTTTCGTGCCACCTTGGTCATGTCACTCGTATTGCAGTTGTAACGCGAGTCACATGACCAAGATGGTACGAGAATCTCGTGCTATGAGTCGTCGTTAAATTTTTGAATGGGCCTACTGTCATTGCAATGAGGTTTGAGTGTTGTTCCAGTATGGCGGGGAGTGTTGCGTGACGTACGCACAGATGGATGTAACAACAATTCCCGCAACAATCCCCACAACAATCCACACAACACTGTAACAACACCCGAACCTCATTGCAACGACTCGATCACAGCAATGTGCAATGTGACAATGTTATTACAACGATGAATACCTGTGGCGTTGTCGCCAGGCAACAATGGCACAGGACATTACATTACCCAAACCTCAGGCGCGATAATGTGTCTGTAAGAGCGCATATTTACACCAGCCAAGGTTAGGTTATGCTGGACGCAGACATGCAGCGATTCGCATGGCATTCGAATTGCTGATGGATCTGCGCATGCGCAAAAAACGTCATTTCCGTAGCGCGATCAGAGAATGTACTTTTGAAAAAAGTACAACCACTGTGTACTTTTTCACAGGCGATGCAAATCGCATTCAATGGGATGCGAGTATTACATCACATGTTCTAATTGCTCCATTTTGTTTGTTTTTTTCAACAATTGTTCCGAAATATTTGTCGTAGCAACAAATATTTTTGGAACAATTTGTTCGCGCCAAGTCAGAGGCGATTCACTGTCGCGAATCACGAGGCAAAAACGCTAGGCGATGCAAATCGCTGCATGTCTGTGCCCAGCATAAGCAGGACTAATCTTGCGAAGTGCAGCGAGCAAGATTAGTTTTTGGGTTTGCAGGGACTGCTAAGTAAATCGGTCCCTCCATCGGCATAACAAACAAAGCCTGTCATGTGATAGGCCTTTCCACTAGTTATTTAAATAAACCACATGCATGCAACACAAAAAAAAACGACTAACTTGCAATGAAGCTCATTGTAAATCTTTTTTTCATAACAATTGTCTTGGCATCTTTTATATTTGTCATGATCAAGACAAGGATGTAATTGTAAATTTAATCGGATGGTCTAAATTTAGAACAATGCATTTATTTATCACTTTATTTGTAATTTGAAACTTTGCAAAATTAGATTTAAATTTATTACAATTTTATAAATAATTTTTTTTAAATCATATTTTGCAAAGTCTTCATAATATCTTTAAAAATACTTTAAGCATTCTGAATGTAAGAATAGTAAAAGTATTTCTTATAATACTTCTACGGCTTCTGAGAATTGTTGGTATTGCCTGTTCTGTTTGTTGGAAATATAACTAAAAACATTGAAGTTAGTTAGTTAGCGAATTAATTAAATTGCGCATTGAGTGGTATTTTAGTCATTGCTGCTGGTACAGTATATGCTGTGGGGTCCGGACATAGCACCATCCGGACAAAGCACCATCCGGACAGCTGTGTGGTCTGGACACTTTTCTCAGGACCCAAATCCACCTAATACGCAGTAATGTTAAAAAAGCCCCGCGGTCCGGACAGCTTTGCCTTCTGGACACCGTTCACTTGACCGAGGCCCGTTTGAACTAAGTCCGGACACCAGACTCTTGACCGGACAAAACAAATTTGTCCGGACGGCAGGGCGGACTTAGATCGAACGGGTCTCGGTCAAGTGTCCGGTGTCCAACGTGACGACTGGACGCTCTGCGCACCGGACACTTTTCCAGGTCCCACTAATGTCCGGATCGCACAGCATACACTGTACGTCATGTTCGAAAAATCTGTTGTTGCTGATTTTGTATAATTATTCACAGTGATAACTATGCCACAAAACAATTTTACACATATACACCCATGATACAAACTAATGTTAAATTGAACATTGAAGTTCTAAAGGTGCATTTTCATTTGCGAGAAATGCCATTTCTTGTGCTGATTTTTCAATAATCGCGCGACAAAAATCGCACGCTTGTTCATTTTCATGCAAGCTAGACTTGCAAAGGCGTGCGATTGTTGGTGCGATTCTGTTTCTCGCGCGCTTCTGTCAAGTCTAGCTTTGCTCACAAAATCGCGCCTAAAATCGCACCATGTGACAATCTGAACCAACAGTTTTGGCATTTGAACAGTCTTCACCCACAATTGCAAATGGCGCTGATTTTTTTTTCCTCCACTTGATTTTTTAATCTTGATTAATCAATGCCATCCACATCCAGAAAAGCCAAAAAATAATAAATTCAGCAATATTTGATGCGAAACATTTCACACTAATGTATATTTCATGAAATGTCAACTGATTTTTACAAAACTTTTGAAAGCGAGAAGTGGCTCTTTCAGCTCTAATGAAAATGCTCAAGCCAGAGCTTGATTTTTAGAGCAGCGCGATTGTTGGCGCGATTTTTTTTGTAGCGCGATTTTTATTGTGGCGCGAGAAATTCTCTCGCAAATGAAAATGCACCTGAAGGCAACATCCGTGAGAAATCAACATTCTGAAACAACAATCAAACAGTTAAATATAGGTTGTTGATATGCAACATTCATTAGATGTTATATCATTAGTAATATAATTGTTGATATTGATCTAATTGTTGATAAAAAATGAAAATGTCATTACTACATTGTATATATAATTTGTAATAAACATTTCTAATGTTAAGTCAATTATTTTTAGTGTAAATATACACTAAGTAATGCCAGACATTAATCAGAGATTAAATTATTGGCGCACCAATTTAACTGCGTTTTACAAAGAAATTTTAGCCACAGCTGCAGGGCCAGATTTTTTTAAACATGACTGTACATAAATGAGAGTAATTGCCAACTATTGGCTAATTTTGTGCAAATGCCGAATGGCAGTTACAAGTAGTGTTTGTTGAAATTAAACATTACGTCATATTCAGCCGGATTACAAATTTGATTCGTAATTGGTTGCAAACTAAAAAATATCACTGAAGCAACCCCTGCGTATTTCACTGGGGCTAAGATAAAATAGTGTCATTACATAATACTTTTTGTACATTTTATAATTAGTACCTATATCAGATGCATGGCATGTTCCACTGTGCATAGCTATTTTATCCCAAGAAACGTTAGTTCTTAAACCTATATTCTTGGGAAAAAATACATTCAATAATTTGTAATGGAAATAGATGAATTGTTGGATTGTATGGTAAAAAAACAATAGGTGCATTCATACCATTTCTCTTGTTTATGTTGTTTTTCTTGTTTGTGAGATGGCAGAAATAACGTTTTTCGCATCATATTCTCATAAACAGTATATACAGAGAATCAAAATAATCACAAACAAAGACAGAACTGGGTTTTTTTGGTTTATAGCAAGCATTTTTGGCCATCCCATAAACAAGAAAAACAACATAAACTGTATGAACGGTTGAAATTGAAGGCACCTAATGTTAAGGCAACATTTCAGATATTACAGAATTTGCGGCAGGTACTTTTTCCTTTATAATTATAACTTTTTTTATGGTTATAAATAGTGTTACAGAAAAAATATTAAGTCCAGTTTTTGGTACTCGCTTTTCTAAACTGTGCACTACAAACTGGACTTTTTTCTTTTGTGTAACACTGTTTATAACCATAAAAAAAGTTATAATTATAAGGAAAAAGTACCTGCCGCAAACTCTGTAGTATGTTAATAAAAACTTACAAGTATAGCCAGCTCCATTGCAACCAGATCCATCAAAGGCGTTTGATATCTCCATATATCATCAATCGATGATTTTTTATTTTCCATATTCATTAAATCAAGGAAATGAATTTTGCATTCATTCATGCCTATTTTGTTTGCATATTTCCGTCTGTATTTAGTCATTACAGGTCCATCCGAACATGCAATTACATTTGGCAAATGTAACGTGTCATTTTCTTGAACAACTACCACAAATCTTGTTGGTTCGCTCAGATATAATGTTATTCTTTCTTTGCTCACGTAAATTGCTACTAAAGCAGATGTAACAATAAGAATATAATACAATTTGTTTTGTAGTATGGACTTAGTTTGTATCGAATTTGTCATTCATTGCCTTTGGCTTGCGCTTTGCCAAATTGATCTGATCAACAACTTTTTTTTTAATGCTGGTTTCGAGTCGAACAGGGCTGATGTATTTTTTATACAAAATTAGCAGAATCATATGCACAATTTCAATTATAGAGAGAAGAGAAAAATTCAAAGAGAAGCCTAAATTGCCGCCAAAGTCTATCAACAAATTAGGAAATCTGTAGATGTTGATTTCTATCATCCTGACAAAGGACTCTTCAGGCGCTTGAAGAATTAAACTTGAAAAGTTTTTATCACTTGGTCTATCTTGTGAATCTAAGAATTGAATAATTAATTTTGTTATAATTATACTGCGTGAAAACGGTATGCAAAATAGATTGACTTAACAAGAATCGCTGTGAACTATAAGGAGAAAGACACTCTTTTGACAAGGTCTCAAGCAGCCACATTCAAACGAAGCCAATGTGGTCGTTTCAGGAAGATACGTTTTTTTATAAACATTAGCCACAATTGTTTTGTTTGGTTCTAAACTGCAATCCGGCAGCTTTTTGTCATGCATGTAAGGTAACCTAAGTTAAAAAGATAATCTAAGAATTGTGGCAAGCACTTTTCTCTTACTATTATAGCCTTTTTATGGTAACAATTCCAGTTTGTGGTAGACAATAAAATGTCTACCACAAATTTTTATGCAAACTGGACTTCTTTTTTTTACAACTGTATGAAGTTATTATTATACGGAAAAACTGACTGCCACAAATTGTGTATTGTTAATAGACGGTTTGCGCTTTCACGAACGTAATTTTTTTAATTACGAATGTTAAATAAATACGAGATTTTAAAAATAAATCTCGTATTTAATTTAACATTCGTATTACGAATATACGAGATTTATTTTTCAATTCGTTCGTATATTAGTTGATAATACGAATGCTCTGCACATGCGCAGTGTGCACAAAACTTCGCACATGCGCATTGTTCTGCAATTTGAAGCGAGCGCGGCATCCATCTTGATTTTCATCGGCTCGTTGTATTTTCGGTAGTGTTTAGTCATCCAGGTTAGTAATTTGTTTGCAAATAACTATTTTTTATACAAACATGCCATTTAACACACATAATTTACACTAGAATATTACAATTTTTGAGCAAGCCATGTTTCTTGTTCATTTGTTTAATTTCGTTTCGTTCGTGTTTGATTGTTTGTG
>JH431477.1:171313-204628 GCA_000239455.1 Strigamia maritima
AACATTCGTATTACGAATATACGAGTATTTATTTTTCAATTCGTTCGTATATTAGTTGATAATACGAATGCTCTGCACATGCGCAGTGTGCACAAAACTTCGCACATGCGCATTGTTCTGCAATTTGAAGCGAGCGCGGCATCCATCTTGATTTTCATCGGCTCGTTGTATTTTCGGTAGTGTTTAGTCATCCAGGTTAGTAATTTGTTTGCAAATAACTATTTTTTATACAAACATGCCATTTAACACACATAATTTACACTAGAATATTACAATTTTTGAGCAAGCCATGTTTCTTGTTCATTTGTTTATTTCGTTTCGTTCGTGTTTGATTGTTTGTGCAAGCGCAATCTGAAACAATTTTAATAATTACGAGACACGAGATAATTAATAAAAATGAATTTATTTCATATTTATTAATTATCTCGTGTCTCGTAATTAAATCTCGTTCGTGAAAGCGCAAACCGTCTAATGATTTCAGCCTTGTACTCACAGCACCATAGTTACTTAATTAATAGATCAACAGTTAATAACAGCATGAATTTTGGGATTTGAAAAATTTTTTCGTAATTAAATCGCCTGTAGATGTGTTGTAAACTCGCGATGTACAATGACAAATGCATTCATTAAAGGGTTTACGACATCAGGTTTTTTATTGGCCCATTGGATCAAGAATCATTTAAAACACTTGAAATAATTTTTCAGGGATTTTTTGAAGGTTTAAAATCCAATGCTGAAGTTGTGAAAACGAGCAGAGGATTTCTGCAACTGAAATTTGCACAAACGTATCGACATATCAATGTATGTGTTATACGTAGATACGTTGATACTTGATTGTTAAAATGTACAGATCGATGTAACAATTGAATTTATACTTTGTTTGATACGTATGAACGTATTATTATATGCGCATGTGTATAACAAAGTAATCAGCATGCTTCCGTTTTTGCAAGCCGCCATTTACAAAAAATGATGGGACACCGACACGGTAGAGGTCGAGGTCACACTAGAGGTTGAGGATGTGAAAATAACGAACCATCTCCACCATCACCAACAAACCAACAAACCACCATCATTGACTGCAACGGGTATTTGAATCAGGTCCGAGTGACACCAGCATCAGATCGATTGACACCACGTTGTTACGTGATTATTTTGTTTGCGCAAACACCCATCACGTATCAACGTAAACGTATGAACACATGAACGTACAAACGTATAAAGTAAAAAGTTTTGCGTTTGTACGTTCATAATATGAACAGAGATAAAAGCAATTGTTACCAGTTGTGACGTATACCCGATTTATTTAACATGGGGAATACCAACTGTGCCGTCAGAAACAGCGCCCTGCCACCAACAATGTCCTTTACCAAGCTCAGCTGAGCTATTTGGGATTCAAAATGATGTTTTTTAAACGTTTTCCGAAAACTTCTATAGGGCTATTTTAAGGGATGGCGAAAATTATTCAGGCATAAAATATTTGACGTGGTATATCCTTTAAGGTGTCACTGTTTCTGCAGCAATGCCGAACTTGGAATGCATTTGCTGGGTCTGTTTACATAGTACTTGTATATTTAAATTATATTTATGACATACAGTTCGTTATAAAACAAAATAAATTAAAAAAACTACTCTATATAAGGAGATTTTCGCTATAAGCGACCCGTTTCATTAGAATCTACTTTTGGGTATTTTAGTAACGAGGTTGGACTGTTTTAAATTTAAAAATTAATCTGGTTTATCGTCTGGAAGATAACTTTAGAGCCAGAAGTGATGAATACTGATGAGTACGGAATAATACTTTTTGATGGTTAGTTGTTTGAATAAAGTTTTGACCTGCATGCAGGACCATTTAATTGAATTTGTTTTGCCAAACAGTCTTCATAACATTGGACTTGCTTTATTTCGTCAAGCTCGCAATGTGGTTCACTTAAAGGTAAAAATTGATACTGCCAGAAAAGAAATACAATAATTATTTTTGCTATGTGGTAACATAAAAAAATCAAATAAATAAGTACAGTGTCAGAAACCTGTATCAATTAAACAAATATATGCACTTACTTTTCGTAAGAGAAATTTAAAAATGGTTTCAATTCCCATTTGTAGTGGCAAAGTATATCGATAAGGCATGAGGCCATCTTTCAACGATACCTAATAATAAATATAATTATTTAGTATACGCCCTGCTACTGAAATAAAATAGTATAAAAGTATGTTAGATATATTTATATGTTTAAAAGATATTTACAGAGACTAGGGTTTCATCACATGTTCCATTTTTTTTAAAGAGAACTTGATATTTTTTGTTCTGGGCGTTGTGCATATCTGAAATAAAATAATTCGGTTTTAAAAAATAAATTGGTTATTTTCCCGAACGTTTGGGGAAATAGCCAGTGTATATTATTGGCTGTCTATTTACTCGAACAACCTGAAAAACCCGAACGTGCGTGTTCGTTTTATGAAACGAGCAAGTTGTTGGTGTGTCATACAAGTCTAACTTGATAGTTCCAATCCAACAGATTTAAAATGATTTTTTATTTTTATTTTAATAAACTGAATAAATTGTCATTTCGTTTGACCTGTTGTAAATAAATTGCAAATTTATTACAATATTGATTGTAAATAACTTTCTATTGATCCAAGATATTACCAATCTAGATATGGAAAAAATGTCAATTTGAAACGTGTAGAGAATTATCTATTATACCCTAAAACTGTAATTTGCAAAATTCATAAGCATTATTTTAACTGAGAAAATTTGTTTATACTTTGTCATGAGTTTTTTCCAAGGACCGTAATCTAACGGAAGGGTAGCTTCCGGTTGACATAGCATTTGGTCGACACGTAAATGGTCGACATGACATGGCACGCATTTGGTCGACACGCAAATTGTCAATGTGATTTTAATTTTTTGGCATTATAATTTAAGTTTATTTACAATTCAACCTTTTGTTCTAAATAAAACAATCAAATGTGTCGACCATGTGAGTGCCGACTGGATGTGCGCTGTGGCATGTGAACTATGTGGGTGTCGACTATTTGCGTGTCGACCAAATGCGTGTCGACTAAATGCGTGTCGACCAAATGCGTGTCGACCATTTGGGTGTCGACCATTTGCGTGTCGACCATTTGCGTGTCGACTGCATGTGGCCCCCCAATCTAACTGCTCATTTTGACACAAGTAGTGCAGAAAAGCAACAGATGCTCAAAAATAAATAAAAGTTTTTCATGTTTTTGATTCATTAATGAGACTTATTTTTACAGATTATGATTATTGTTTCTGCAAAGAATTTAGTGTTATACATTAGGTGCGTTCAATCCTGAAAAGAAAAGTCACTTATTTGCCTGAAATGACTTTTAAAAGGCAAATATGATGTAATTTACGTCATATTTGCCTTATAGAAGTGACTTAAGTGACTTTAGAGAAAAGGCAAACACAACTCACTTCTTTGTCTTATAGAAGTCACTTCTTTTTACTGCATATGCGCAGTGCTCACAAAAAATAGCTTTAGTGGCATCCATCTTGAAATGATTAGATCGTTGATGTTTCTCGACTCTAAACTAAAGTTTTAGCGAATAAATTCTGCTAATTTTGTAGGTGGGGACTTTATTAAACAACATCCAAATGATCCTTTGAGAAATCAGCATGAATATAGGTAAGAATTGCAAAAAAATGACGACAAATCGGGTACGGACATCACCGAACATCGTGGTCGTGGAACGTGCACCTACGTTGGCCATGATGTTCGGTCATGTCCGTACCCGATTTGTCGTCATTTTTCACAAATTTTATCTATTTTCTAGCAGATTTTCATAAAATATATTAGCCAAGATGAAACAGACAATTTTATCAACGGAATCTAATTTTTATTCCATAGTTGAAACAATAAAAATAAAAATGAAAATGCATGAACAATTTAAGTGTGTTCATTGAGAAGTCACTTTTCCATAAGGCAGATAAGGAGAAGTAACTTTTCCTTTTTAGGATTGAACACACCTACTATCAAAATCTGTCATCTTTGCAAACTCATCCCAAACCTTCATTAAATTCAACTGAGCTCATTGTTAAATAGACAGCCAATAATACACTGGCTATTTCCTCGAACGTTTGGGGAAATAGATATAATATTTTGTTTTTTATTTACTAGTGTTACCAATGATGGTACTTCCGAAAATGGAATCTTTGTATTGGAACGTTACTATTTTTTCTCCGTTTTTATAAATGCCACTTTTAATGTTAGTGTCAATTAATACATTTTTACCCTGAAATTAAAAAGTGATTGCCATTATCACAACACTTAACTACAATAGTAGCAAATATTTGTTAAAAGGTTTATAGGACATCAAAATTTGTATGGCTAAATAAATAACATTTGTCAATTTGCTATCTTTTAAAGTGGCATATAAATAATTTTTCTTTATTTTTTAAAGTTTTCAGAACTTGGAAAAAAAACCACTTGTAGTCCAAACAGTTTATTTGAGCTCTGTGAGGCACATTGTTAGTCATTGCTGGCAGGGGCGCTGTGTCTAACGTCACAGTTGGTATATCTGGGAGTTTGTCTACAACTTTTCGGAATAGAGTTTTTTATATCTTATGTTAAATGCATAGGGTTCCAACTGGTGACAATTGCGCACATTCTCACTTTTAGCTCTTCACTTTTTCACAACTTCAATAAGAAATATCTGACTAATTGTTTGTTTAAAGGTTTTAAAATTAAAACATGCTTGATCAGTAATTTTTTTAAAAAAATTTTGATGTCTTAAAACATTTCGTTTTAATTCTTTCGAATTAAAAAAAAATGTTTTTTATTTTTACTTTTATTATTGAAAAAAATATAATTGTCTACATTACCTGGCTAATTTTTGTGTGTACTACATTGATTGAAATGTTGGATTGCGCCCATAAATGTGTATAATTTTCAACTTTGACTTTTTGTCTAATGATTCCTCTCACTGGGACGCTACAATCTTTAATTCTCTGTGTAGCCCCATCAAATGTCGTAGGGACCGGTATTTTTTCCCAGTACTGAGACATCATTGGAGTATCCATTCCAAACAGCATAATTTCAGGAAATATTTCTTCTTCTATTGGGACATATTCAATGTTAACTTTGCTGGGTCCGGACATATAGAATAGAATTCTTTCCATTGTTTGATAACCGCAAATGGCGAAACAAACCACCCATCCAACCAACCAAACTGCACGAACTATTCCAGTATTGTTGAAAACGTTGTTTATGAATTTAAAACTGTCTTTGTCATCTAGTGAAGTTTCCATGTCTTGTTTAACGAAATGGCGAATTTGCCTTCGTCGTAAACGCAAAGGATTAAACATGTTTGTGAAATCTACTTCTTTCAAGAATACTAGTCGTTGAAATAACTTACGCTTATATGGTTTAAAATGTCTTGTACACTTGCATATAACTTGAAAATTTAGTTGATTTTTGTTTGTGCATATGTATAATTAAATTGAAATTGAAATGAAAATTTAAATTGAATGTTCTTAACTATATGCATTTTAAATTAATTAATTTAGAAAAATGTTATTTTCAATTTGTTGCCAGCTGTGGAATTAAGAAAATATAGTCACAAAAAAATTAATTAAATATTGATAGCCACTTCCAAATAGAGACAGACCTTACAAATGCCATGGCTATAGTTACAACACGAAAAATCCATACTGAGCATGTGCACATCTTTTTCTGGCACCATGTAGGAATTGTCATAATTAATTACCTTCAGTTAAAAAAATATATAAAATATAAAATAAAGAAAACATTTATTAAAAAAGTGAGTTTAAAAAAGAGCCAAGTCAAAAACGGCCTAGTAGTTAGAGCACACAGGTCTCACACCACTTTGATACAATACCAAGTTGTTACCAGGCTCAGGCTTTTTTTATCAAAATGTGTGAAGGGGTTTTTTTTGGAGTTTTACTGTCTGTTGTCTATGGGTTTTTTTGGTTTTCCCCATTAACTAATGATGAAAATAAGGTCTATGTTATGGTTTCGCTGTGGAACCATGAAAATGGGGATAAATTGTTATCGGAGCCAAACTACAAGCAGATTGTGTTTGGAGCAAAATGGAGACAATGGGTCGTATGAATAAAGTGAAGTTTATGCTTTTACTTCATAATTTTGAAGCAAATACTTTCATTCTTAAGAATAAAATTTTAAGTAAATGCTTTGACTTTGAAGCAAAATAGTATTTACTTCATGCTAGTAGTTTTTACTTTAATTAAAAGCATTTACTTTTTTCACTTAAAATTTGTATGAATAAACAGAAGGAAATGCTCTTATTTTTAGCAAATGCTTCAAAAATTTGAAGCCAGCTCCCGAGTATACTTCAGTCCCTTGGCCCTGCTATTTAATTCAGTTTTCAAGGCCAAAAAGCACTAGAAATCACTTACTGAAACTCGAGATGAGGACTACCGTGAATTATACAGGTTTAATAGTGAAAATGTGGAATGGATTACAAATTATTTTTTCACTAGGTGCGTTCAAATTGATTTAGATAACTTAACTTAGTTGACTTAACTGCTAAGTTGACTTAAACTCATTACATGTGACGTTTTGGACGTTATAGTTATGGCAAATGACTCGCTTAAGGTAATTAATCTCACTTAAATTGCATCCAATATTGCCTGAATAAAATTCTTAAGTGTGTAGTTGACTTAAAGTGGCAGGATATGATGTATTTGACGTCATATTCATCTGAAACCTCCTACTTTAGACATCTTAACTTAAGTTACCCAATTCGTATCTTAAGTTAAGATGTCTAAAGTAGGAGGTTATAAAAAAAAGTCATCACACATATACATACTACTAGTCTAGTAGTATGTATATGTGTGATGACTTTTTTTTATATCGCAGTACCAAATTGTAAAGAAGGATTGCGCAACTGGAAATTGCATAAACGGGTCAACGTATTTTTTTTTACTACATGTAGCGTTACCTAGTAGCGCTACGTGACGTCACCAAATACAGGAAGTGACAATACCGTAGTGCCGTATTCCTCCGTATTGTGGAATACGATTTGCCAACTGTAGTGCTACAAATAGCATACAAAAATGAAGGGTTTTGTGAGTGATCACCCTGATCACATGGCAAAGCATAGTGCTACGGTGCGCTATGGAGCGCTAAGTCTGAAAGAGAAGTAGCGAGCGCTTGCAGAGCGCTCTAAAAAAATGCTGCAGGTTGCCGCTACTCAAAAAAACGCTTTATATAGAATTTTGCTACCGTAGCGCTACATCTAGTAAAAAGAAAACCTAGGAATGTATCAATGTATCAACGTACGTTTTATACATACATACGATGATACGTGTTCGTTAAATTAAAACGTATAGATCAACGTAACAATTAAATTGATATGTTGGTGATGTTGGTTTAGGTGTACGTATGAACGTATGAGGTTTGATTTAATCCTTTAATTGTAAATTCTGATGGCATATTTGTTTTTTATAAATATTGACCAGCTGTGCATGGTCCTTGCTGCTACCACCGCAAGGTATTGTGGGACACTTTCAGGCATTGCCTGTAGCTGCAGCCGTCTGTTTCCAATATATAGTAGTCTTTGGTAGCCATTTTGGATAAAACTAATTTCTGCAAAAGTTGTGCAATTGTAAAGATACCCAATATCATAGATAACACAATGCAACGTGATTTTAAGATAAAGTTTGAGTAATCTCTTCAATTATGCTAGTCATTGGAATTATAGCAAGAACTTCAAAAAATCGCGTTTTACTGCCGAAACGTCAGTAAAACGCAATTTTGGCATATAAGCGATTTGCGGGTCTCTCACACTTATAATGCCGAAATGTTTGTGAAATTTAATTTATTTAAATTTAAATGAAAATAAAGAAACTAAGAACAAGAATCAAAAACTTTAAATAAACATTAGTTACATTACGCATGTAACTAATATATTATTGTATTTTAAGATTTAATAAAGTTATTTATTCTTGCTTTTATTTAGTTTCTTTATTTTTATTTAAATAAATTAAATTTCACAAACATTTCGGCATTATAAGTGTGTGAGACGCGGCCTCAAATCATTTTTACGTGTTATACTGACGATATGTCAGTAAAACGAGAAAATTTTCTCACTAAAGTCGTCACTAAACATTTTGGAAAATAGCAGAAAAATAGAGGAAAAATAGCGCTATTTAGCGCTAGCGGACCAATTAGTCGATATGACCAAACACTAATTAGCGCTAGCGGATTAACTAGTGACTATGATTTCCGCTAAATAGCGCTAGCTGAACAACTAGCCAAAAATTACTAGCGAGGCCAATCCTGCGCAGGTATTGGCTTATCTGCCGCTAATATGCCAAGTAATGGCTTATGGTCGGTGTAGATCCGAAACTACCGCCCTGCGATGTATGTATGAAACTTTTTTTATTCCAAATATTACACTGCATGCCTCTTTATCAGTCTGGGAGTAATTACGCTCCGTGGCCGTGAGCAACCTTGATGCATAGGCAACCGGATGTTCTTTTTCATCCTTGTAAGTGTGTGCTATGACACACGGCCCGTACACAGTTCAAGCCAGGTCATCCATGCTTCTCGGGATGTTCCATCAAATGGTTGCATTAAGCCTAAGAGCGGCTTACACTCGGCTGCCATATTGTTCTTTTTTGTTAATTTATTTCTTTTAATTTTATTTGGAGCAAATAGGGCCGCTCAGTTTATATTGTATCGTACTGTTTGCTGGTTATCCTGGTTTGTGCTAAACTTCATATTCATCCATTAGCCATCAGGATTGCTAAAGTCTATTTAGTTTGGAGTAACTCGGATTGGTCAGTGGACTGATCGCAGGAAAGTATTCATACCCTAAGTCACATGTCTGTCAGTAACCAATGAAGGTAAAGGTCATTTTTGAATAAATCGCGCGAAACCACCATCTTGAAGAAATAGATGGCCCGGTCGAACCGCGCGAAACCGCCATCTTGAATAAATAAATGGCCCGGTCGAACATTTGACGACCGGTTTTGACCGATTTAGAACTACTTTGTTCCGCGCAACACCATTTAACAATTGGTTGCCACGACCAAGCCGAGTTACTAGACAAACTTATAGGTAAATAGACTTTAGGCTTATTGCTGTTTGCTCATTGCCAACTGACGCACGTTTATTCCATTTTTGTTTTTCCTTTTTTTTCTTTTCTTTTATATGTTTTCAAAATAAATACTTGATCATCCTGTTTGCGACGCCAATGAGATGAATCGATCTCTATTTGATTTAGATTCCAAAACGAATGATTTGAGACACAGTGTATATGTGATCACATTTCGTATTGAATGTTTATTTATCTTTCTGGTTGCCCCTAGTTACATGTATAATCGTTATATTGTTTAATTTAGCATTTAACATATATTGTTTGTCTGTTCACTACAATTCCTAATGGTTTAACAAAGTTATTTAACAGACTATACAATTATTAGTAGTGAGTACTGAGAATATACTGACAATCTACAAACACTTAGTTTTATTATCACTTAATCATATTCACTTTGACATATATAGTATTAGTATTTCAATTTGTAAACTAAGACCACAGATTATACAGATAGGCAGGTCCACCTCATTTACGTCATTTTCTTGATGCGCGGTTACAGTGGCGCCCTCAGGTGCATAGATATGCACAACTACGTGTGAAATGTTCTTCATTTGACATTTTTTTCAAGGAAATCATTAATAATAAATCAAACAATTTTTTTAACAATATAATTTAAAAAAAAAATAAATTTTAGCTAATATTTGGTGGTTTTTATTCAAAATGTTTTCGAGTTTAGTCTACTAGCCACCAGGGAAATGCCTAAAACCACGAGTCAACAATGGCGTCGACTTGCCTATCTGTATAATCTATGCTAAGACTACGTCAAAGTACTCATTTCAAGAAATTACACTTGAGAAACAAATATACGATTGAGTGAAGCTATATCTACATAGTACTGAAGTGTGCAAGTATATAATTGTGAAAAACCTTTAAAATTTTTCTAAAATATTGTGATATTGTGTGTTACACATTTACTTATTTCTGCAACAAGTGGTATTATTATTTTTGGATGTAATGTTTGTTATTTTTTAGCCAATGAATTAAACTTATAAAAAAACACTTTTTGCAATAGTTGTAGAATTGCAAGAATACAAATGCCAAGCATTAGTGCAAAAGCATTTCCAATATCACAGCACAATGCAACGTGATTGTAAGATAAAGTTTGTGTAATCTCTTCATTATATTATTCATTGGAATAATAGCAAGAACATAAACTGGCCATGCATTAGGATGTTGAAAGTATACATAGGTATCAAACACTGGTTCTTCACACAGTGGATGACAACCGCAGTCTTTGAATATATCAACTTTCATTGATGCGTTCATGAATGTTACTAAAGCTGTTTTTGCTTCTTCAGCATTGATGCAATTATCCTTTTTTATGTTGTCCAGAAATGGCAATCTAAGACGTAACAATATATAAAATGTATTTTATATATGATTATAAAAAATATGATATGATATGATGATTAAAAATAACAAAACAAACAACTCACTTGCACTGAATAATATTATAAATCATTTTGTTGTAACAATCATCTTGGCATTTTTGGTATTTTTCAAGGTCAAAACAAGGTTGAGATCGTAAGTTAAGTTTAATGATCTAAATTACAACCATTAAATCACGGTATCAGTTTATTCTTGTATTTTTGCAAACTTATAATTACTTTAAGCATTTTGAATGTAACAATGGTAAAAGTATCTCTCTTAATATTTCTTTTGGTTTTGAGAATTGATGGATTTTTTTCTGAATTCTGCTTGAAATATAGCTATAAAAAAGCAAATTATTGGGCGAGCGAGCGCAGCGAGCCATTAGGCCCTTTCTTTTGAGTCTGACAAACATGTTCACTCGGTTACAGAAAAAACTGTTGGGTTAATAATGGTGAAATTCGGCGTGTTGGTACCTTGGAATGAGTTATGAGATTGTTTTGAAAATCTTAAAAAAATCTCCTGTGGAAGGGTCTCGAATTCCAGTTCGAAGGTAAATTTGTATCATTTCATATTGTTTCATATCATTTCACATTTGACTTTTCCGCAATTTATTACTTGTTCTTACTAGGATACGATCTAATGTTTAATTTTTGCTAAATGATAGGAAAACTTTCAAACTGGAAGAATTTTCAGTGATATTTGAGTCAGTAGACACCATTTATGTAGCACAAAACCAATCTCTTATGTGCAATATGAAAGTGACTGTAGGTTTTAGCACTCAATGGATTTTTAGGAATAAGTAGACAGAAACAGCAAACAAAGCCCGCGTTTCTCGCTTGTCCTCCTACAGCGATTTGTCGGACGTATAGTAGTTTATACCGTTGCACATTTGAAGTGATATTTTAATTTTTATTTAGGACTTTATTGTATTGCAATAACGACAAATTAGACAAATAGCGATTTTTGTGTAAACAGAAAATAAAACTTGAAATACAAAAACTTTTAGTTTGAGTTTTGTTTAGTTTTGTGATTTCAGTTTTGTGTTTATTAGATGTGTGCAAGACAACACATTAGGTGCATTCAGAAACTAAAACATTTTCGTGTTTCCTGAGTTTCGTTTCCCGAAATGTGCTGTCATTTCCGGAAGTGTTTAAGTTTCAGTCAAGAATCTCATGTTTTAGGAAACACGCGCGCGCGATTGTTAGACTAGACATATGTTTGTGTTTTACAATTGCGCACTTGTCTGCGCAGCATCTAACTCTGCTGTTGTAGAATTTCAGGCGCCATATGCTTTAGATAATTATACACAAAACACACACTAGGTGCGTTCAATTTGATCTAGATAAATTAACTTAGTTGACTTAACTGCTAAGTTGACTTAAACCATAATAGTAGAAGGGGAAGTAGCGAAACTCCTAAGTCCCACCCCTTTCTCAGGTCACGATATGGGTTCCAAAAAAGCTCTAATCTACAAATATGCCACGATAATCAAGTAATATCTATGTGGTAAAACAAAAATAAAGGTTCAATGTTTCAATATTATTAAACATCTTTAGTTATAGCTATCTAGTTATTTACTTATCAATACTTGAAATCTCAACACTGTGTTGGTTAACGAATTTGCTCCATGTTATTGCGGTGAAAACGTGCAACTGGCGCTGTTGTCACTTTGGCTCTAATTTGTAACAAATTTGATTGGACGATTTTTCAAATACTGACTGTTCCACCAATCAGGCCAAGGAAGGAGCCAAAAAGCGCCAAAAAGATAGTAGCGCCACTGCAATGTGGTATAACACCTGAACTAAGGAGTTTTGCTACTTCTCCTTCCACTATTATGCTTAAACTCATTACATGTGACGTTTTGGACGTCATAGTTATGGCAAATGACTCGCTTAAGGTAATTAATTTCACTTAAGTTGCGTTCAATATTGCCTGAATAAAATTCTTAAGTGTGTAGTTGACTTAAAGTGGCAGGATATGATGTATTTGACGTCATATTCATCTAAAACCTCCTACTTTAGACATGTTTACGTAAGTTACCCAATTCGTATCTTAAGTAAAGATGTCTAAAGTAGGAAATTTTAGATAAGTATGACGTCAAATACATCATATTCTGCCACTTTAAGCCAACTAAACACTTAAGAATCTTATTCAGGCAATATTGAACGCAACTTAAGTGAAATTAATTACCTTAAGCGAGTTATTTGCCATAACTATGACGTCCAAAACGTCACATGTAATGAGTTTAACTCAACTTAGCAGTTAAGTAAACTAAGTTAATTTATCTAAATCAAATTGAACGCACCTAATGTACTAACCACATGCAAATACCTCTTTTTTCACGAGTTTTAGTTGTGTGCAAGACAAAACATTGGTGTTAAAGGAAATTTATACATTACTTCATACCCATCCAGTTTGCAAATTTGATTTTCATTTGGCTCGAGACTAAAAAAAATCACTGAAACAACTCCTGCATATTTTAATGGAGCTATAGGATAATAAAGATGGCATATTCAGTAATTTTATTATTTCAATTTTTGCTCACCTATATCAGATTCAAAACACGTTCCAGTAGTCATATTCACTTTGTTCCATGATGCATTCGATTTCACTCCTAACATCTGTGAGAAAAAATATGACTAACATTTAATCAAGTACGGCAGAACGAAATAAATAAAATGATTAAAATTAAAGGTTTGTAGTTAAAAAATTTAAAAAGCAAGTGTCTAGAAAAAAATAACTGGATGTTTACATTAATCTGTAAACGCACTAAACTCTATCCAACAATTCGTGCACGAAACTAAAAAGTGAACTTTTTTGCATTGTACAGAAAGTATATATTGTGGTATCTTATTTTAATTCTCTAATCGAGCCGAGTCGAAAAATCTCTAGCTGCATTTTAATGAAATCGGTTTTTCAATAAACTGTTTTAGATAAACTGCAATTTTCATCGTTTATCTAAAACGATTTATTGAATTTCATTAAAATGACGCAAAAAGCGTCTATTTCCGGCTAGCAACAGTCAAAATAATAAAAATAAAAATTATTGCTTGTATTTAACGGCAAACAGGCGGCAAATACGTGGCAAATAAGCGATGAATAGGCGGCAAATCAACTGGTAAGAGTTATTTTCTAAATATAATTTTTACCAAAAACGGTTTTTCATCGAAAACCGCTTTCATAAACCAATTTTTAATTGAATGCAGCTATTGTTTTGTAGCCAAAAAATGTGCGCAACAATACAAAAACCCAAATGTAAATAATTTTTTAAAATGTTTTACAAGCGTTTTTGTTTGTTAACAATGGCATGCACATTTTTGGACTATAAAACAATGATATTTCGACTCAACTCAACTAGAGGATTAAAATAAGATACCACAATATATACGTCCAGTACAATGCATAGGTCATTAACCAATGGGAGTTTTGTGCACGAATTGTTAAATAGAGTTTAGGAAGTTTATAGACTAAAATTATATGATATGATATAATGATATAATGATATGATATGATGTGATAAATGTTTTGGATGAGTTCGAACAATGGAAATGTGCTTCCTTAGCCAATATGATCTGGTTTTAACTAAAAACTTACATCAACAGCTAATTTCATTTGGTAATAATCTATTTCTGGTGTTTGATATTCCCATACATCTTCAATTGATGGGTGTTTGTTATCTATAGTCGCATTCATTAAATCAATGAAATGAATTTTGCATTCATTTATGCCTGTTTTTTCGGCGTGTATCTTTCTGTTTTTAATCATTGCAGGTCCATCCATACATGCAATTACATTTGGCAAATGCAATGTGTCATTTTCTTGAATGAATACCACGAACCTTGTAGGTTCGCTCAGATATAATGTTATTCGTTCTTTGCTCACGTAAATTGCTACTAAAGCGGATGTAAAAATAAGAATGTAATACAAAGAGCGTTCGACTTTGCGATTATTTTGTGGCAAAATTAACATGGTCTTTGTCTTGCGCTTTGACAAATTAATTTGAGCAATAACTTTTTTTTTAATGTTGGTTTTGAGTCGAACAGGTCTGATGTATTTATACAAAATGAGCAGAGCCACATGCACAATTTCAATTATTGAGAGAAGAGAAAAACCCAAACAGAATCCTAAATTTCCACCAAAGTCTACCAACAATTCAGGAATTTTGTAGATGAATATTTCTGTCATCCTGACAAATGATTCTTCCACTATTTTAAAATTTAAACTTGCAAAATCATCACCATTTGGCTTGTCTTGAAAATCTAAGGAATAAATAAGAAATTTTGTTATAATCTAATTTGAAGATGTAGATCATTTAACTTAACAAGAATCAGTTTTCACTATAAGTAAATAGACACTCTTTTGACAAGGTCTCAAGCAGCCACAATCAAACGACGCCAGTGTAGATATTTCATGGCGATACGAATTTTCAAACACATCAGCCACAATTGATTTGTTTGGTTCTAAACTACAATCCGGCAGCTTTTTGTCAGTCATGTAAGGCAATCTAAGTTAAAAAGTGATTTATGCTAATGTTCAGTTGTTTGAATAAAGTTTTCACCTGCATGAAGGACGGGTTAATTGCGTTTGCTTGAACACACATTCGTCATAGCATTGGTTTTGTTTTTCTTCGAAATACTCGCATTGGGTCTTTTTTGAAGACAAAAATTGATACTGATGGGAAAGAAAATAGAAATACAATGTCATAAATTTTTCTTTGTGATTGTGATTACATAAAATTAAATGTAATTACCATTCTATCAAAGGACCATGGTAATTACCCATGAAACAAAAAATGTCTTTTTAATAATGTGAGAACTTAAATGATGGTATGTTGGTTGTAGTGAACTGAATTTATTTTTTATTTACAAATAACTAGTTAATACATATAGAAGACAGATTAAGTTGCGTATACGTATGCAATGTAAAGCTCCCCGATTGGTATAGCAGCCGCTAGTGCGGCCGTGACTCGGTGAATCCGATGTCACAAATAATTAACAATGGCAATTTATGATATGCTTATAAAATTTTAGGTTGTAAACTTTTATTTTGAAACTAACAAGTAAGCATATCATAAATTGTCATTGGTAATTATTAAATAAGTGCATTGAAGTTGGATGTTTTTAAAAAGAAAGTAATTTCAACGGTTTATTGATTATACCGTTTGAATATGTTGTTTTTCTTGTTTATGAGATGGTGGGGAAACGTTTTCTGCGTCGTATTCTCATAAACGGTACACAGAGAATCAAAATAAATATAAACAGAGACAGAAGGTTTTTTTGGATTAGAGCAAGCATTTTTGACAATCTCATAAACAAGAAAAGCAACATAAACAAGAAAAACGGTAGGAAAATAACACGAGAACACATTGAAATAAGATTGGAAAACCAATGGCTTTAATGTTCTTATCACATCTGTACTTGGTAAAAAACAAACAGCTTAGACTCCATTGGAGCCCGGGTCGGGACTTGAACCCAGATCCCTCAATTGTCGATTGGTTGCTCTACCATTAATCCTCAAAGTCCTGAACTTTTGAAACAACGTAGAGCCCGATTAATAGTCACAATTGTGACATTTTTGGAGTCTCTGCTTTGAAGCGCTTTAGTGCTGTTACCAAGTGGTTAATGCTGATTCACCAACTGACACTAGGTGTCACCGACTGTAATAATGCAGACAAAATGTCATTTTAAACAGCATGCAAAGTGTGTTTAATCATTCATAATTCATAATAATTAATTTTAATTATTTAATTATTCATAATAACAATTGTAATTAATTCCACATTAACTCAGTTGAAGATGTTTCGAAGATGTTTATTTAGTTTATATACAGTATGTCCCAGAACCAACGTCTATTTTTTAAAATGAAAATAATTTTTTTTGCTTTCATTTTATGAGTTACATGAGTGTTTTAAAATCTTTAAATTTTTGAATTTTTTTTTGAAAGTTTTAAAAAATTAGTTTTTTGATGTGATTTGAGCGTAAATACCTATGCAAACACAAACAGCAAGCATAAAAAAAATTAAAAAAGAGTGAGCTCTAAAAAGTTAGTCAGAAACATCAAAACTCACCCTGCAGTTTGATTGGCCTTCTGAAAGTGAGGGACCAATGAGAGTGCAGGAGTGGATGACTAAACCCACTCTATATGTACAAAAATCGGTCATTCCATAAGCAGCACAAAAATAACACAAGGGAATTGCATAACAAAAGCAAAGCCATCCTGAAATGACTTTGCCAGAACATCAAAATAGATAAACCAGGTCAGAACAACCAAGGTATTAGGACATAACACACAAAGGAACGCGTACATAAATTATGGCTTGTGACAGTATACATTGTGGTATCTTATTTTAATCCTCTAAGTGAGCTGAGTCGAAAAATCATCCCTTTGTAGTCGAAAAATGGGCATGCCATTGTTAACAAACGAAAATGCTTGTAAAATATTTTTAAAAAAATTTCCATTTGGGTTTTTGTATTGTTGCGCACATTTTTTGGAAACAATGATTTTTCGACTCGGCTCGACTAGAGGATTAAAATAAGATATCACAATATATTGATTCAGTACAATGCAAAAAAGTTCAATTCTCAGTTTCGTGCACGAATTGTTGGATAGAGTTTAGTTGGGCGCTGCAGGCCTAACTCGACCTTGATGACGGACCTTGGATGTCAGTCCAAACCAGGCGAGCAGTCAGCTCTTATACCCCACAAATAATAATAAAGTATCTCAAAGAATTCATAGAAATAAAAATATAAAATTAAATCTGATGAGAACTTACATAAAAAACTAAAGCACCTGGCTAGCCAGCTATGCAGGCTTCCATGTTTAAAGCTATTAATTGACTCTTAATTAACAAGAGCCATCTTGTGGCAAAATCAAATATTAAGGTAAATCATAAGTGATAACTCGAGCAGACGACATCAAAACATGAATACATGTCGGCTGATCGATTACAAACTAAACAAATACTAAAATCGTTTCATAACTTAATGAATACGACTGTAAACTTAAATACTAAATCAATAAACAATAAATAGATTAAATAATATTTACAAATAATAATTTGAACTTTTATGAGCCGCTATAGCCCCAACAGCTTAAAGGGTCGGTGTAATCAGAGTTCATGTGATATAAAATAAAAGTAATATACAAATCATTAACAACACACTAATTTCTATCCATTTGTCATTTGTCGAAACAAAAACAATTGGAACTATTTACTGCCACGTAAGGTTTTGTGGTGCAGTTACACAACAGCAGAGAAGGGAGGGCAAACTTTTAAAAGAACAACAAAAATGGCTGTCAACAATAGGAAATATAGAGGAGAATGAAGGTTAATGTCAGTTTAATGCTGTTCTCTCAACCCTTTTTTGACATTTGAAATTTTTTGATATTTTTCAATTGGTGGCCCAAAAGGGCCCATGACCAATCATGTATACAGATTTTGACCATGTGATCAGTATGATTTACTATTAATCTCATGAATACCATATTCCATTTTCATTTTTGGGTACATTGTCTGTTTAATGGTAAAGCACCCAACCCCAATTGGGGGATCTGGGTTCCGTCCAGGGCTCCAATGGAGTCTGGGCTTTTTTTTTACAAGTACGGATGTGATGACAACATTAAAGCCATCGATTTTCTAATCTTAAGAGAAATGGTATAAACGGTTGAAATTGAATGCATCTAATGTCTTTTTTTATCAACATTTTTTTAATATTCAAACATAACAAAAATCAAAAATGTTGATTTAACATTGAACGAATGTTGCATATCAACAACCGTTAATTCCACTGTTTTATTCTTGTATCAAAATGTTGATACAACGTCTACTGAATGTTGTCGATTGATTCAAAAATGTTGATTCAACATTAGGTTGTTTCATGGGTAGTAAAAGTAAAAAAGTTTTAGTTACAAAAATTAAATACATATTCACTTACTTTTCGTAAAATAAATTGAAATTCAGATTCAAGTCCCATTCCTACAGGTAATGTATATCGATACGGCATGACGCCATCTTTCAAAGTTATCTAAGAAGTTGTTTGGTTATTTGGTTAGTGTCTAATCATTACTTTTGTTCTTCAATTTAGTTCAATTGTAATGGCTATTTATGTGTGCATAATAATAATAATAATAATTATGTGAATGGATAAAATGTGATTTAATACCTAATATGTTTTCACATTTCACATATAATGATTAATAGAATAAAGATAATGAAAGTCTTACAGCGACCAGTGGCATTTCACAGGATCCATTTTTTCTAAAGACTGCATGGAATTTTCTTCCTGGGGCTTCTTTCATATCTGAAAACAATTAACGAGAAGATTGTAAAAATGAAATATTTTCTAATAATAATTTATATACCAGTTTTAAAAACTAGGATAGTTCCAAAAACGCCATTTTTGTAGCTCAATGTCATTGTTACTTCCCCGTCTTTGAACTTGCCATTTTTAATATTGGTCCCAATTAATTCATTTTTGTCCTGTAGAAAAAAGAAGAAAAAAACGGGATCATCATCACGGAAAACAAGATTTAAAGTTTAAGCTCATTATAACGAAATCGTTTATTATAACAAACGAGTCAGAAATTTATCTATAGGTTTTACGAACATTCAGATATTATATACGTATCTATATCTGAATAATTTTCGCCATTTCTTAAAATGGTCAAAATAATTTTTATTTCAGAACACTTTTAAAAAATTATTCTGTAACCCGAACAGATTATTTGTGCCCGTTGCTGGCAAAGCGCTTTTTCTGACGTCACAGTTGGTATTCACTATGTTAAATACACAGGGTTGACGTCACAATCGCGAAAATTCTCGGTTTGTTCTTACTTTTATCTCTCACTTTTTCATATTGTCGTCTGCTCGTTTTCACAACTTCAACATTGGATTTTAACCCAAAAATATTTTCCAAAAAAATCTCTGAAAAATTATTTACGAGTTTTAAATGAAGCTTGATCTAATAGACCAATAAAAACTGTGATATCATAAACCCTTTAAATATAGATTTCGCATGCCAAATTGTCCGCTTATAGCGTAAACTTAGTTTTGATAATTCCTTACCACGTAGGTGCGTTCAATTTGGTTTAGATAAATTAACTTAGTTGATTTAACTCTAAGTTGACTTAAACTCATTACATGTGACGTTTTGATCGTCATAGTTAAGGCAAATGACTCGCTTAAGGTAATTAATCTCACTTAAATTGCGTTCAATATATATACACACTTAAGAATTTTATTCGGACAATATTGAATGCAACTTAAGTGAGATTAATTACCTTAAGCGAGTCATTTGCCATAACTATGACGTCCAAAACGTCACATGTAATGAGTTTAAGTCAACTTAGCAGTTAAGTCAACTAAGTTAATTTATCTAAATCAAATTGAACGCACCTAGTGTTTTTTTGTGCCGTGTTATATTACTGGCTAGTATACGGTACCTGTTTTATTTTTATGTGTATTAAATTATTTGAAATGTTTGATTGTAACCATAATTGTGTATAATTTTCAACTTGGATTTTCAATCTGACGATTCCTCTTATGGCGTAGCCACAAGCTGTTAATTTTTCTAAGTCGGGTACTTTCTCCCAATATTTGGACAGCAATTCAGTATCCATGCCAAACAGCATAATTTCAGGAAATTCTTCTTCTTCTATTGGGACAAATTCTATGTCAACTTTGAGAGGTTCAGACATCCAGAATTGAATTCTATTCATTGTTTGATAACCGCAAATGCTGAAACCAACTACCCATCCAACTAACCAAAATGCACGAACCAGTCCAGTGCTTTTGAAAACTTTGTTAATAAATTTAAAACTATCTTTGTCTGTTGGTGAAGTTTTGATTTCTTGTTTCACGAAATGACGAATACGGGTTCGACGGAAACAAAAAACTGTACGTGCTGGCATTTTACTTCAAAATCGACTGTTGCAATAACACTTATTCTTGTCTAACGAAATGGTGAATTTGACTTTGTCGGAAACTTAGGCATAAATGGTTTAAAATGTAATATATGCACATATATAAGTTTATATTATATAATTGATTTTTGTTTTTGTTTGTGCATATAATTAAGTTGAAATTGGAATTAAAATTGAATGTTTTAAACGATAATTATGAAATTAATTAATTTTTTTGCTGTTTTCAAGTTGATGTTATTTTCAATTTGTAGCCAACTGTGAAATTATAAGCAAATAAAGTCATAAAAAAATAATTAAATGTATTGATAGCGTCTCATGACGTCGTTTCAAAATATGACATTGCCATGACTATATATAGTTAAAAAACGCATCTAGCCATAAATGTATGGAACGCCGAAAGTGTAAAAAAATACATTATATACTTTTAAACTATGGGTATATGATATCCAATGTATCATATATATGATAGGTGACAAACCATACAGTATAACCTGTGCGGTCCGCACCTAGTGCCGACCGGACACTTGTCCAGTCCGGACACAATGGGCTGGATCCAAACCCAGCCAATCTCCGGCCATGCTAAAAAAACCTGTGCAGTCCGGACACCTCTCTGGTCCGGACAAACCGAATTATTCCGTGCACTCTAAATTACCTGCTTAGTCCGGACAAACCAATTTTTGCTCGGACTGCACAGGTATTTTTGGCCAGGCTATGCAAAGGTATTTAATACGTTTAGTTATGCAAACGTATTAAAACCTGCGCTTATTTCAAACCACAGCCGGGGGGTGCGGCCGTAATTCGAGGGCGGCCCTTATTCGACAAAATACGGTAATCATTTAACAATTGTAATTAATTTTACATTAACACAGTTGAAGATGTTTCGAAGATGTTTATTTAGTTTATATACAGTATGTCCCAGAACCAACGTCCATTTTTTAAAATGAAAATAATTTTTTTTGCTTTCATTTTATGAGTTACATGAGTGTTTTGAAATCTTTGAATTTTTGAATTTTTTTTAAAAGTTTTAAAAAATTAGTTTTTTTGATGTGATTTGTGCATAAATACCCGCGCAAACACAAACAGCAAGCATAAAAAAAAATTAAAAAATTAAAAAATTGATTGTTGGTTCTGGGACATACTTTCTGTTTTGCGTATTGTTTCTGCGGCTCCTGGTGTAGCGCTCGATATCTTTGCTGGTATGCAGAACATTGTGCGACAATCAGTGCGACAACGGTTGCTGACTTGGGCTGCTGCGGCAAATGTCTAAACTTTATTTAACAATTCGTGCACGAAACTCCCATTGGTTAATGGTCTATGCATTGTACTGAAAGTATTATCATGGACTGGGTATGTGTAAACGCGTTTGAAAGGCGCTATACCGCCGGAATGCGAGAGAGCCCTGGTTGAATGCGGTCCTGAATGATTACAAGACAAGAGGAGCTGTAATCACCACATTTGATCTGTTAATACAAATTAATAATATTGGTTCAGGTGGCAAAGACTTACTAACTTAAAAAGTCGCCAAAGAATAAAACCACCAGTCCATCTGAAAGAACAGCAGGCAGAACTAACTCGAATCTCTAACAAAATAAAACATGACGGAAGCCTGAAGAAGGAGACAAAATGGCAAATACCTAAGCAAACTAAGTTCAGCTATATAGGCGTTCACCTCCGGCTGGCTGGGTGTTAAATATAACAGAATGTATGCGTAACACAATGAGATAATAACCAAATCCAGCTAGGCACGCTGCTAAAGCCTAAAAAATGTACGGATGAATAGCGAAGAGAAGAAACACTAGGAAATCACATGAAAACTCAATGAAATGACCTTCAGCATGGTTGAAGGGACCTGCCTTACTAGTTGTTAACAGGATGCTAGCAGTGCGAAAAGTGAGCTCTAAAAAGTTAGTCAAAAACATCAAAACTTATTCTGCAGTCTGATTGGCCCTCTGAAAGTGAGGGATTAATAAGAGTGCAGGCTGAATAATTTTCGCCATCCCTTAAAATGGTCGAAATACTTTTTATTTATTTTTAAAAGTTTTCAGAACACCTTTAAAAAATTATTCTGTAACCCGAATAGCTTATTTGTGCCCGTTGCTGGTCGGGCGCTCTTTCTGACGTCACAGTTGTTATTCCCCATGTTAAATACATAGGGTTTACGTCACAACTGGTAACAATCGCGCAAATTGTCGGTTTGTTCTCGCTTTTATCTCTCACTTCATCATATTGTCGTCTGCTCATATTGTCGTTTTCACAACTTCAACATTGGGTTTTAACCCGAAAATATTTTCCAAAAAATCTTTCAAAAATTATTTAAGAGTTTTAAATGAAGCTTGATCCAATAGACCAATAAAAACTGTGATGTCGTTTGCCCTTTCAAATATTAAATATAGATTTTGCATGCCAAATTGTTCGCTTATAGCGTAAACTTAGTTTTGATAATTCTTTAGTGGTTTTTTGTGCCGTGTTATATTAATGACTAGTATACGGTACCTCTTTTATTTTTATGTGTACTAAATTATTTGAAATGTTTGATTGTAACCATAACTGTGTATAATTTTCAACTTGGATTTTCAATTTGATGATTCCTCTTGTGGCGAGGCCACAAGCTATCATTTTGTCTTCAAAATCCACGTCTGGTACTTTCTTCTAATATTTGGACAGCAATTCAGTATCCATGCCAAACAGCATAATTTCAGGAAATTCTTCTTCTTCTATTGGGACAAATTCTATGTCAACTTTGAGAGGTTCAGACATCCAGAATTGAATTCTATTCATTGTTTGATAACCGCAAATGCTGAAACAAACTACCTATCCAACTAACCAAAATGCACGAACTAGTCCAGTGTTATTAAAAACTTTGTTAATAAATATAAAACTATCTTTGTCTGCTGGTGAAGTTTTGATTTCTTGTTTCACGAAATGACGAATACGGGTTCGACGGAAACGAAAAACTGTACGTGCTGCCATTTTACTTCAAAATCGACTGTTGCAATAACACTTATTCTTGTCTAACGAAATGTCGGAAACATAGGCAGTGCCGGATTTCTGCCTAGGCCTACAAGGCCCCGGCCTAGGGGCCCCGGTGGTCGTATGATTCTATAAATTTTATAGAATAACGAAACTATAGTAACATAGACATGTTTATTAAAGTCATTAAAGTCGATTAAAAATTATATGTTCTGTATTAGTGCATTTAATTTGCTAAATTTCCAAAATAGCTTTGAGATGGTGGCGGGGCCCAAATGTCGAGTGCCTAGGGGCCCTGGGTCTCTAAGTCCGGGCCTGAACTTAGGCATAAATGGTTTAAAATGTAATATATGCACATATATAAGTTTACATTATATAATTGATTTTTGTTTGTGCATATTATTAAGTTGAAATTAGAATTGAAATTGAATGTTTTGAAACGATAATTATTAAATTAATTAATTTTTTTGCTGTTTTCAAGTTGATGTTATTTTCAATTTGTAGCCAGCTGTGAAATTATAAGAAAATAAAGTCATAAAAAAAATAATTAAATGTATTGATAGCGTCTCATGATGTCGTCATGTCGCTTCAAAATATGACATTGCCATGACTATATATACTTAAAAAACGCATCTAGCCATAAATGACGTAACGAAAAACATTATGTGCTTCCATATTGAAATAATAACGTGAAACATAACAGCTACTGTATGTGCAATTAGTGTGGCACGTGTTTTAATTTTTTTATTAAAATTGATTTTTTATAAAGTTTATAAGTATTTTCCAGCAAATCACAAAAACTAGATGTTTACCTGTTTAACCCCTGGAATCCCATGAGACCCATGGAATCCCTTTAATTGCGCCGTTATGACGGGACACATATGGGGATACCGTGTAGGCGTGTACACCCACGCTAGAATACCCTGTGGTTGTGCCATAACACAATGCAACGTGATCGTAAGATAAAGTTTAAGTAATCTCTTCAATGCTATTCATTGGAATTATAGCAAGAACCTCAATTTGTCTACTGTTATGATACCTTGCAAAAACCAGGGTTAACTAGGATATCCTAATGGTTTACCAAGTTATTTAACAGATTATATAATTATTAGTAGTGAGTAGTGACAATATACTGACAATCTGACAAACACTTAGTTTTATTATCACTTAATCATATTCACTTTGACATATAGTATTAGTATTTCAATTTGTGAGGTAATAATTGTAAAATAATAGATAATAATCTGTGGTAAGACTACGCCAAAGTAGCACATTTCAAAAAATTACACTTTAGAAACAAATATACGATTGAGTAAAGCTAGATCTACATACATAGTACTGAAGTGTGCAAGTATAGAATTGAGAAAAACCTTTAAATTTTCCTAAAATATTGCGATACTGTTGTGTGTTGACATTACTGCAACAAGTGGTGTTATTATTTTTGGATGTAATCATTGTAATGTTTGTTATTTTTTAGCCAATGAATTAAACGTATAAAAAACACTTTCTGCAATAGTTGTAGAATTGCAAGAATACAAATGCCAAGCATTAGTGCAAAAGCATTCCCAATATCACAGCACAATGCAACGTGATTGTAAGATAAAGTTTGTGTAATCTCTTCAATTATATTATTCAGTGGAATAATAGCAAGAAGATAAATTGGCCATGCTTCAGGATGTTGAAAGTATACATAGGTATCGAACACTGATTCGTCACAAGGTGGATGACAACCGCAGTCCTTTATTAAATCAACTTTTAGTGATGTGTTTATGAACGTTGCTAAAGATGTTTTGGCCTCTTCAGCATTGATACAATTGTTCTTCTTTAAGTTGTCCAGAAATGGTAACCTAATAAAATGTACATTTAGCCAGCTGGTGATGGCTCCCTCCATATTTTCTCTAAGCCCCTCTGTTTATTCTTGCAACTTAAACGATCTTATTTTTGTTGTTTATGAATAACAATTAATAAAACAATCAACTCACTTGCACTGAATAGCATTATAAATCTTTTTGTCGTAACAATCATCTTGGCATTTTTGGTGTTTCTCAAGGTCGAAACAAGGTTTAGATCGTAAGTTTAGTCTGTATGTCTAAATTAAACCATTAAATTAATAGTTTTATCCGTTATTTAATTTTGTAAGCATACTCTAAGCATTTTGAATGTAAGAATGGTAAAAGTATTTTGTTTTATATTTCTTTTGCTTTTGAGAATTGATGGAATTTTTGCATCATTTTGCTTAAAATATACCTATGAAGAAAGAAAATTATAATTTACACATTTGTTATATATTTAAATTTTATTTTTATATTTTTTAAATTAACCAATAGCAGACTTTGCAAAGTTTGTGTTTTACCCTATACACTATTTATCATTTCGTGCGCGAAACTCCCATTGGTTAATGACCTATATTGTTGGTATCTTATTTTAATTCTCTAGTTGAGCTGAGTCGAAAAATCATTGCTTTGTAGTCCAAAAATGAGCGTGCCATTGTTAACAAATGAAAATGCTTGTAAAATATTTTTTTAAATTTATTTACATTTGGGTTTTTGTATTGTTGCGCACATTTTTTGGATACGAAACAATGATTTTTCGATACGGCCCGACTAGAGGATTAAAATAAGATACCACAATATATACTTTCAGTAAAATATAGGTCATTAACCAATGGGAGTTTCGCGCACGAAATGATAAATAGAGTACTGACACATATATAAATTTTGGTTTGCAAAAGTCAGTCACTTGATGAAAATTTGTGTCGTGTTTTATTATAATCCGCACATTTGCTTGCTTTGTGTACTTTTTTTTATTAGTATTTTTATGTTTGAGGAAATTGGTCTCATACCAATCTTGGGGTTTTTGTCAACCTCGATCCCGTGTACGGAGGTCGAGGTCGCCGCTTGGCGACCTCGACCGGAGGCGGCACGATCGGCATTTCGTTTTCGGGCTTCGACCCCTTTACTTTATCGATTCACGAACTCAAAATCGTCTGACTTAACTACTTAATTTTAAGACAGTTAATTAAGTCTGAAATTCTTTCAGTGGTACTTAAAGTGCCAGTACTCGATAAAATTCGAATGCATTCAAATATTAGTATTTTAATCATTTTTTTAACTGTACTATAAAGGTGCATTTTCATTTGCGAGAAATGCCATTTCTTGCGCCTAATTTTCAATAATCGCGCGACAAAAATCGCACGCTTGTCCATTTTCATGCAAGCTAGACTTGCAAAGGCGCGCGATTGTTGGCGCGATTTTGTTTCTCGCGAGCTTCTGTCAAGTCTAGCTTTGCTCACAAAATCGCGCCTAAAATCGCGCCATGTGTCAATCTGAACCAACAGTTTTTGCATTTGAACAGGCTCCACCCACAATTGCAAATGGCGCTGATTTTTTTTCCCCCACCTGAATTTTTAATCTTGATGAATCAATGCCATCCACATCTAGAAAAGCCAAAAAATAATAAATTCAGCAATATTTGATGCTAAACATTTCAAACTAATGGATATTCCATGAAATGGCAACTGATTTTTACAAAATTTTTAAAAGCGAGAAGTGGCCTTTTTTTGCTCTAATGAAAATGCTCAAGCCAGAGCTTGATCTTTAGAGCAGCGCGATTGTTGGTGCGATTTTTTTTGTGGCGCGATTTTTTTTGTGGCGCGAGAAATTCTCTCGCAAATGAAAATGCACCTTTAGAGACTCTGAATTGTGACATCGCATGCCCGTTTAAGAAGTGCCAGCAAAAATGTACTGGCATATAACAGTCACAAAATCATGAATATATATTCATGATTTTGTGACTGTTATAACTGTTATATGAATTTATACATTACTTCATACTCATCTGGCGTGCAAATTTGATCTTTGATAGACATAAATTGAAAAAGTATTGCTGAAGCAACTCCTGCATAATTTAGTGGAGCTAGGATAAAAAGATGACGCGTACTGTAATTTTATTTTTATATTTTCTACTCACCAATATCAGATTCGAAACATGTTCCAGTAGTCATGTTCACTTTGTTCCATGGTGTAATATCTTTTACTCCTAACATCTAAGAAAAAAATATAATGACTAACTTGAAGCACCATATCAGCATAAAATGATTTAAGGGTTTGCAGATAACAGTTTGCGAACAAGCATTTTATACTAAACCAGTTGTTCGGTACTACTGTTAGGTACTACACCACGATGAGTAAGCAAATAAAAAAGTGGATTGACACAAATTGTGGGCTGTACCCCAAAGTGTATTCGCCAAGATTTTGTGATTTGAAATTTTATAGCTTAATGGTGCAGCATAACCAAATTGATCCATGAAAGGAGTCTTAGAAACATAGGTACAGGACATAAGAGCTGCACACTCTAAAGAAGAGAAAAAAGTGTCAGGCGCGAAAGAGCTGTGCTCAGGTCAAAGTCCAAGTCTTTACTTACAATATTTGTGATAGAGAAAGTTTAGAATAACGATCAAAAGTAATACCATATTCCTTCGGAAAGAACGGCATGCTGAAAAAACCGAGTTTGACCAGATTTTGAAAATCTCACATCTGGTCATTTAACGTAATACTTACTTTATCGGGCATGCCAGAAAATTCGAATTTTCCTGCACCCTGGTCGGATTTACTATTATCCGGCATGCGGTTCTTTCCGGCGGAATACGGTATATACAGTGCGAGTAGGAATGAGGATTAAAAGGATTAAAACTATAGCAAGGGCCACAAAGTAACTGCATAGATAAGATTATCAAGAATTGGCTAAAACTTACAATAACGGCTTTATTGACTGGGAGTTTATCTATTCTAGGTGTTTGATATCTCCACACATCTTCAATTGATGGGTTTTTCTTTCGTATAGTCGCATTCATTAGATCAATGAAATGAATTTTGCATTCATTCATGCCTATTTCTTTCGCATATTGCTTTCTGTATTTAGTCATTAAAAGTCCATCCATACATGCAATTACATTTGGCAAATGTAATGTGTCATTTTCTTGAATGAATACTACGAACCTTGTAGGTTCGCTCAGATATAATGTTATTCGTTCTTTGCTCACGTAAATTGCTACTAAAGCTGATGTAAAAATAAGAATGTAATACAAAGTGCGTACGACTTTGCGATTATTTTGTGGCAAAATTAACATCGTCTTTGTCTTGCGCTTTGACAAATTAATTTGAGCAATAACTTTCTTTTTAATGTTGGTTTCGAGTCGAACAGGTCTGATGTATTTATATAAAATGAGCAGAGCCATATGCACAATTTCAATTACAGAGAGAAGGGAAAACCCCAAAGAGAAGCCTAAATTGCCGCCAAAGTCTGCCAACAATTCAGAAACCTTGTAGACATTAATCTCTGTCATCCTGACAAATGACTCTTCCACTACTTTAAAATTCAAACTTGCAAAATCTTTACCACTTGGTTTATCTTGAAAATCTAAATAATAATTAATAAATAAGTAATTTTCTTATAAATATGCTTCATTCATAGAAAAGGAAGATATTTTGACTTAACAAGAATCAGTTTGCACTATAAGTAGATAGATACTCTTTTGACAAGGTCTCGAGCAGCCACACTCAAACGATGCCAGTGTAGATATTTCATGGCGATACGAATTTTCAAACACGTCAGCCACAATTGATTTATTTGGTTCTAAACTACAATCCGGCAGCTTTTTGTCAGTCATGTAAGGCAATCTAAGTTAAAAAGCGATTTATGCCAATGATCAGTTGTTTGTATAAAGTTTTCACCTGCATAAAGGACGGGTTAATTGCGTTTGTTGAAACACACATTTGTCATAGCATTGGTTTTGCTTTTCCTCGTTCTGCTCGCAATGAGAAGTTTTTGTAGACAAAAATTGATACTGACAGGAAAGAAAATAGAAATACTATGTCATAAAATTTGCTTTGGGATTACCTACAACTCAAAATTTCAAATATACCGTATATACTCGCGTATAAGTCGAGGATTTTTGGACCAAATCTAGGCCTATTTTTACAAATTCGACTTACACCTCCTTGCCAAAAAAATGGAACAGATACTTTTTTAAAGTCAGAAAAATGGAAATTTCTTAAAAGCTGTAATAGTGACAGACAAATGGTTTTAAAAGGATTCATAGGAATGGTAGAGCTATCATTTCGTGTAAAATTTTTGAAGATTGATTAAGTAGTTACTGAGAAAAAAATTAAAAACCACCAAAATTAGGTTTTTGCAATTTTGACAATATCTCGAGAACTGTTGAAGATAAAATTAAAAATTAAACTTACCTAGGATGTTCAATTTCTTGGGCAACTTTTCTAAATTGGATGTATGGGTCTGCGAAGCCCTCAAAAAAAGAAGTCATAATGGAGCTATGTAATGGTTGTCAACAATCAAAATTTTCAAAAAATCATTACGACCAGAATTCTTGATGACTTAAGCCTGGATGTGTTAGAGGTATGTACGCAGATAAACATCTTGGAGTATCATTGGATTTGGAATAAAATTCTGGTCATACTGATTTTTTGAAAATTTTGATTGTTGACAACTATTACATAGCTCCATTATGACTTTTTTTGAGGGCTTCGCAGACCCATACATCCAATTTAGAAAAGTTGCCTAAGAAATTGAACATCCTAGATAAGTTTAATTTTTAATTTTATCTTCAACAGTTTTCGAGATATTGTCAAAATTGCAAAAACCTGATTTTGGTGGTTTTTAATTTTTTTCTCAGTAACTACTCAATCAATCTTCAAAAATTTTACACGAAATAATAGCTCTGCCATTCCTATAAATCCTCTTAAAACCATTTGTCCGTCAGTATTACAGCTTTTAAGAAATTTCCATTTTTCTGACTTTAAAAAAAGTACCTGTTCCATTTTTTTGGCAAGGATGTATATACGCGGGTCAAAGAAACAAACTATTTTTTTTTTAGAATTTTACAAATCACGTTCGTTCAACATGCAGGCCACTCCATAGGCTACCTATAGGGTGGCCTGAACGTTGAACGAACGCGATTTGTGAATACCGTATATGCTCGCGTATAAAGTCGAGGATTTCTGGACCAAATCCTGGTATTTTTCTTCTTTTGACCCCTTTTAAGTTGAGGTCGACTTATACGCGAGTATATACGATAATTAATATCGTAGAAAAGTACAAAAATTTCAGTAACAATTAGGGCCACAGTATTTTCTGTGATAATTTCTTGCGCGACAAATTTTGTCATGAATTTAAATTTCGCGACAAGTGTGACAAATATGCTGTGACAAATATTGTCGCAAAACACTATTGAAATCGCGACACAAAATACGGTAACAATTTTTTTTTAAATAACGGCACTTAATTTTAATTTCTACTGTGTGAATTTATTTATTGAGTTACCATAATCAATTTATTCAATTATTTATTTATTTGAAAAGAATAAAATAGTCGTTTAATGCAAAATCATTTTCGAACTCGCCTATACTGACATGACAAAACAATGAACCAAACCTCATTGTACTGACATGAGAGATTAGTGATACTATACAACACGGGATCAATACAGTATATGCTGTGCCTGTCGGTCTGGACATAGTGCCGTCCGGACACATCTGCTGATCCTCAGTAATGCTAAAAACTCTCCGCGGTCCGGACAGCGAATGAATAAATCAAATGGACACCGGACACATGTCCGAGTTTCGTTCGGTCTAAGTTCGCCCCAAGGTCCGGACAAAATGGCTGCCAACGCATTTCCCCCCACCCCCTCCCTTTCCGCCTCCCCCACCTTATGTATTTTTATTAGGTGTTTTATGTTTTTCAAAGTCCAGAGACTTTATGTATAACAGGGATGTACCGAATATTCGGTTGATATTCGGTATTCAGCCTATTCGGCCGAAAAACAGACATTTGGTATTCAGGTCGAATATTCGGCCGAATTTTAAAATTCAATATCCGGTCGGCCGTATATTGAATTAACAATATTCGGTTGAGAAAAGAGAGAACCATATACCAAATATTTAAAAAGTCTAAATAGTCTAAATACCGTAATAAGAGCTGCGGCGCTTTTATTTTAAATTGCAGCCGAGGGGTGCAGCCGTAATTCGAGGGCGGCGCTTAAATCGTTGTCGTAAATTGCGTTGCATGTACGCAACTTTTTAAGTTATAAAACGTGTGTATTTAATACGTCCAAACGTATTAAAAACGTATTAATACGTTTGAACACATGTTTTACAACTTAATAAGTTGCGTACATGCAACGCAATTTACGACAACACTATTTAATTAAACCGTAAACACTTCGAATAACCGCCGCGGCCGTAATTCGAGGGCGATCCTTAATCGACAAAATACGGTTCTAAAAAAATTAAAATTTTTAATTTTTAATTTTTTATTTTTTAAATATTTGATACCTAACTATATATTTAATTTAAATTTAAATTTAAATTTAATTTAATTTTCAATCTTAATATATTTTACAATACTGACCAACCCATGCATAACTAAAAAAAAAAATTACAGCTTTTTCAGGTTCCTAAAATTTGTTTTCAGATTGCTAAAATGTACATTCAGTTGAATAAAATGCGAATTCAGATTAATAAAATACTCCTTCAGAAAATAAAATACTCTTTCAGAAAATAAAATATCTTTTCAGGTAAAAAAAAATTTCATTCAGTTAGAAAAAATCTTTATTCAGTTCAATAAAAAGTTGTTTCAGATCTAATAAATGGAATTTCAATAATTTAAAATACAAATTCAGAATAAAAAATGCAAAAAATACAAATTTCTAAACAATTTTAAAATTAGGCAATGGGTAGACATTTATTGGGCTCTATGCATTTATTATGTAATGTATTCACAAAAATAAGTCTGTGGCAACCAGTTTTGGTACCATATGTCTAAGACTAAAATTATGGTACCACTTGCCCAGTACTAATTATAGTACCAACAGTTCTGGGTTTTAGTGTTACCTAGATCAATATGGAGTTTCATTATTTTAGTACTAGGCATGTAGTACCATTTTTATAACTTTGATACCATAATTTTAGTACTAGACATAGTACCATTTTAACTTTGTTACCATTTTTAACTTTGGTACCATTTTTAACTTTGGTACCATTTTTAACTTTGGTACCATTTTTAACTTTGGTACCATTTTTAACTTTGGTACCATTTTTAACTTTGGTACCATTTTTAACTTTGGTACCATTTTTAACTTTGGTTTGGTACCATAATTTCAGTCTTAGACATATGGTACCAAAACTGGTTGCCACAGACTTATTGATACGGGTGGTGACTGATTCCGCGCCGCCCGATTCTGCGCCGCCCGATTCTGCGCCGCCCGATTTTGCGCCGTTCTGATTCTGCGTCGCTGTATCCGCGCGGCCCTATTCCGCGCCGTCCTGTTTCTGCGCCAGATATAATTATTTGTTTTCTTTTCCGCGCTGCCAAAATCACCCTGATTCCGCGCGGTCCTGATTTTGCGCCGTCCCTATTCTGCGCCAATGGAGCCCTATTTTGCGCCGTCCCTATTCCGCGCCGAATTTATTGTATAAATTTGATGTCCCTATTCCGCGCCGTCCCTATTCTGCGCTGAATTTAATATATAAATTTGATGTTCCTATTCCGCGCCGTCCTATTTTGCGCCAGATTAAATAATAAAAAATAATAATAAAAACGATCTCTGTTGACATTCGTGAGTTCATTCATAGATTTTTAATTGTTTTGGCTCTTTTACTATGAGCCACAACAATTAGAAATCTATGAATGAACTCACGAATGTCAACAGCCCAGGTAACACCAATGTTGCATGCAATGTTCCAAATGATACTTGCTGCACTGTTGGTAATATTGCTGCACTGTTGGCAACAGTGCAGCAATATTACCAACAGTGCAGCAATGTTACCAACAGTGCAGCAATGTTACCAACAGTGCAGCAATGTTGGCCAACAGTGCAGCAACGTTAGAAGAAGTATCATTTTGAACATTGCAGCAACATTT